>JALBCR010002206.1:0-222660 GCA_030710515.1 Abscondita cerata
TTGAAATAATGTTTTAATAACAGGTGCGTCAGGTACACTCATGAAATTTAAAATTTTGACACCACAATTTCTGTAAACAAAAGTTTGCACATTGTGAAGCGGGCTTAAGGGTATCATTTACAATTCTAACAGCAGGTAGTCTCAGCAGGGGTTATCTTATAGAAGGACTGTAGAATGAATCATTACACTAAGCACGTTTTAGAAAATAGGTAATTTACGTTGCTTACTTAATTTTTTCTTTAAAGAATATATTTGAAGGTATCGCTAATTAAACACCATAGCTCGATTAATTATCGAATCAAAATTTTGTTTAGGAAATGTTTACAAAATAAAATTAGAAATAATTTTGATTTAAAAACGTCTACAAGCAATAACTTTTAAATTAAATCAAAAAACTAAACATGGTTATTTGGGTTGACTGATTATTACTTATTTTTAAATAAATCTAACCTACTAATTATTGTAAGTTATTAAAAAAAATCATTAAACTCTCTATTCATAATATTTAGTCCTTACAAAATGTATATTTTATGACGTTTCATTTTTTCTGTAGTTAATATAAAAAGTGAAAATAAAAACTAAGGCAATTCTTATTGTCAACGTATATATTTAGTTTTTTGACAAGAATTTATTACATAATTATAATTAAGATACCAAGTTATAGTTTAAAATTAAATGAAAACTTTTTTTTTAAATAAAGGTATTACTATATAAATAAATATAAGAAATCAATAATGGGTGTGACCTCCATTATTATTGATACATTCTTGGAGGCGTCTGCTCATTGACGCTATCAAGGTATCAATATAATTAATATTAATCGTTTCCCATGCGGTATCAATGGCTGCAATTAGTGCATTACGGTTTACTGGTATAAAATTTGGCCCTTGTTGTCTTCGGATAACAGCAAGTATTCGAGCCCAAACATTTTCGATAATGTTAAAATCTGGGTTTTTGCTGGCCAGGGTAACAGCTCCAAGTTATTTTCTCGTATCCAATTGCGCACAACCCGCGAAGTATTAATAGGGGCGTTGTCCTTTAACAACAAAAATACATTATGAAAATGTTAATTCAGCAGATCCCGAACTATTTTTTGGAGAAAGTATAGTGAAATAAGAATACTTACTTGTTGGAAAATATAATCTTCGTCTGGATAAAACACTTCGACTGAAGGTTTCATAATAGTTTCCAAAATATCTAAATACGCAGCAGAATCTAGACGTCCATCGATAGCCCAACAAACTCCTGAACCCCGCGCGATAACCCAACCCCACACATTCGCAGAAAATAACCACTTCTGTTTTTAGGACATATGTGATTATTTTCGTAACGAGTTCCTTCCTATCTAAAAACTTTTAGTGGTCCATCGTTGCGGCTATTGAACGTTTTTCGTCGCTAAAATCACTCGATTCCAAAATTCCAAAGGTTCGTTCACATATCACCTTGCAAATTCCAGACGACGTCTCATATTTTCGTCACTGAGAACTTCTTTCGCAGCAGCATTATACTTCTTTATTCCCATCTCCTTTAATCTTTTGTGCAGTTATACGGCATCCGGGAAAATGTGTATCTGCTATAGCCCTGGAGTAATGTAGCTATAGGAACTGCATGCACAAGCAATTTCCGCGTCCGTATTTTGCGGAAGTATAAACAAACAAAGAATGCTACGTTCGCAAGGAATTATTGTAACCTTGCAAGCTAAGCATCCCAACACGCCAGACGGTATATAATGAGGCGAACGAGTCAACAGAAGACAGACCCAGAGTACGATACGGCGTAGTAACCAAAGTGACTAGTGCGATCCCAGCAGTTCCGCGTTCCTATATGGCGCTTACTCGCATTCCGCTCTCGCAGCAAACGCATTAACATTAAACAACTAACAGCGCGGTTATTGTAAGTTAAAATAAACTCGTATTCGCAAACTCAACGTAGTTTTTCTCTGATGCAAACCGGCGCCTAGAACTAACCCCTAGCCGCCACAGTGGTGACCCCGACGTGATGTATTTGATCAGAGAAAGGTCACCGTTCGAAGACTTCACCGCAGAATTCAGAAACAACGGTGCAACGTCTTATCCAGTGACGACCATCATCATATTTTTCGTGATCGTCCTGTTCGCCGCCAAACACTGGTAAGACTCCGACGCACATACGAGTAATGGGAGGTTCTGAATCTAAGGAAGAGATCATCGTGCAGAACGCAAACGGCAGCGCATCTGCCACCCTAAACACCGCCGAAACTCTCCACACAATCACCGTCGTATTATTGGTATTAATCATCATCCGGTTCGCCGCAAAGGACCTCTGCGCATTTCACAAGAGGAAGGTAAACCGCGCGGCCACCAAGCTCCAGGCACAAGCGACAGTGTAATCTTCGAGACGACATCAGATCACACTGGCTGCCGCGAACAAACGAAAAATGGCCCCCACAATCGCAACCGCTTCCGCGAACCTCACGACGCCTACAACGACCCCCGCAATCGAACGCGTAGGCGTACGCATCCCTCCATTTTGGCCGGAAGACCCTCTCATGTGGTTCCTGCAAATCGAAGGCCAATTCGCTTTAGCTGGGATCATCGCGGACGAAACAAAATATAACTACGTGATCGCCAATATAGATACCAAGCATGCCACGGAGGTACGCGACATCCTTCAATCACCGCCGACCGAGGGCAAATACGACACCCTCAAAAGGAACTAGTCAATCGCCTCAGCGCATCGAAATCGCAAAAGATACAGCGATTGCTTGAAGGCGAGGAACTCGGCGACCGCAAGCCATCGCAGTTCCTACGACACCTGAAAACCTCGGTGGGAGCACCATCCCTGACGACTTCCTACGAACCCTATGGCTCAACCGTTTACCGGCAACGATGCAGGCGATTCTGGCAACGCAGACCCACGACGACCTCGATAAAATAGCCGTGCTCGCCGACGCCGTAAACGAGACGCTCGCATTCAAAACGTATATACGTGCGACGCACGAACCCCCGCATGGACGCCGAACCCCGACGCAACAGGCAACCCGCGTTCCGACAATCACGACCACCATCTCGAAGCCGTTCCAATTCGAGAGATCGACATCGAAATTACGACCCCAATAACACTGCCACATGTTGGTACCACCAAGTTTTCAAAGGCCGAGCGAGAAAATGCCGCGAACCGTGTGATTTCCTTCGGGAAACGGACAAGGCAGTCGATAAACGCGGCCAACGACAGCCTCAACATAACCCCGCGCCGCCTCTTCTTGCACGAGCGGGCCACACGACAAAGATTCCTAGTGGACACCGGCGCGGACGTCTCAGTTTTTCCCCGCAAGTTAGTTAACGGACCACGACACAAAACATCATACGAGCTGACAGCAGCGAACGGATCCAACATCGCGACATATGGTTTCATAACCCTCAGCCTCAATTTAGGCTTACGACGATCTTTCACCTGGCGTTTTATAATAGCAGACGTAACGAACCCCATAATCGGAGCCGACTTTCTGCACCACTACGCCTTGCTGGTGGACATCCACAACAATAGGATCACCGACCCGTTAACAAACATATCACGAGCCACTGGAGTGACCTCAGACCACGAACGGCCTACGATACGCGAAATCTCAGGGACGACACCGTTCCACGAAATTCTCAAAGAATTTCCCGAGATCACGAGACCTTCGGGCGCACCGCACGTGCCAAAACACGAAACGAAGCATTACATTCGAACCACTCCAGGGCCACCAATAACTTGCAAACCACGCCGCCTTGCACCCGACAAATTGAGGATTGCAAAACATGAATTCCAGTCCATGGTCGACATGGGCATCGCTCGCCCGTCAGACAGCAGTTGGGCATCACCGCTGCACATGGCACCGAAAAACGGCCATGACTGGAGGCCTTGCGGAGACTACAGGCCCTCAACGCCCGAACAATCCCTGATCGCTACCCCGTGCCACACATAGAAGACTTCGCGCAAGGACTCCGAGGAAAAACCATATTTTCGACAATAGATTTGGTACGAGCATATCACCAAATCCCAGTTGCAAATGAAGACATTCCGAAAACCGCAATTACGACACCTTTCGGACTGTACGAATTCCCCTTCATGTCTTTCGGACTACGAAACGCCGGCCAGACTTTTCAGCGTTTTATCGACGAGGTAACCCGAGGTTTGGACTACTGTTACACCTACCTCGACGACATACTCGTAGCCTCCACATCCGAAGACGAGCACAAAATCCATTTACGAACACTGTTCACGCGCTTACAGAGGTATGGGATACTCATTAACCCAACGAAATGCCACTTAGGCGTCACGAACGCACGTTTCCTCGGATACCAAGTCTCGAGCAAGGGCACGACACCACTGGCGGACAAAGTGGACGCAATCAGGAATTTCCCCACGCCGACAACGGCCAAACAATTGAGACAATTTTTGGGCATGATAAATTTCTACAGGAGATTTATACCAGGAATTGCCGAACTGCAGGCACCGCTAAATGACCTGCTCAAACGCAACATTAAAGGCGCAAAACCAATCGAATGGCAGACCAAAGCAAACGAAGCTTTCGATGCCTGCAAAGAAAGACTGGCACAGGCCACGATGCTCGCACACCCCGAACCCGGAGCAACCCTTGCCATAGTCACTGACGCCTCAAATAACGCAATCGGAGCCGCTCTCCAACAACGCATCGACGACGACTGGGAACCACTCGCATTCTTCTCCAGGAAACTTTCAAGCGCAGAGAGAAAGTACGGGACCTACGACAGAGAATTACTAGCGATCTACCAAGCCATAAAACACTTCAGACACATGGTTGAAGGTAGAGAATTTTCTGTTCGTACGGACCACAAACCCCTGGTATACGCATTCCGCCAAAAGCCGGACAAATGTTCCCCCGCCAATTTCGTCACCTAGATTTTATATCCCAATTTACAACAGACATCCGTCACATCTCGGGCACGGAGAACGTCGTTGCGGACGCGCTATCCCGCATCGAAACAATCGCCACAGCCCCGATCGACTTCGAAAGTCTCGCAAAAGCACAGGCCACGGACAATGATCTGCAAACGCACCTGCGTCTAGGGAATTCACTCCAACTAAAAAAGTGATTCTCCCCAACACGGACACAGCCGTATACTGCGATCTGTCCACCGCCAACGCCAGACCTTTCGTCCCTACAACCCACCGCCAGCACATTTTCAACACAATGCACAATCTGGCGCACCCGGGAACGAAAGCCACAACAAAGCTCGTCAAACAGCGTTACGTTTGGCCATCCATTGACGCCGATTGCCGACAATGGACACGCGCATGCATACAATGCCAACGATCAAAAGTCACGCGACACGTAAAAACACCTTTCGGAACGATAGCGAACCCATCCACACGTTTCGAGCACATTCATATCGACATAGTGGGACCGCTCCCCATATCGCAAGGCAAACGTTACTGCCTCACCTGTGTCGATAGATTTTCACGCTGGCCCGAAGCATACCCAATCGAAAATATCGAAGCCGAAACAATCACGCGCACGTTTTACAACGAATGGATCACACGCTTCGGTGTCCCGCTGCGAATAACCACAGACCAAGGGCGCGAATCACAACTGTTCAAACAGTTCAACAAACTCCTCGGCACCACACATTTGCGAACAACGGCCTACCACCCGCAATCGAATGGGATGGTGGAGCGTTTCCACCGCCACCTCAAAGCCGCCATCCGTTGCCACGAAACGAAACAGTGGACCGACGTACTACCCACGATTTTACTAGGACTACGAGCAGCATGGAGGAAGACCTGAACTCATCTGCAGCCGAACTGGTATACGGCGAACCCCTGAGACTCCCTGGCGAATTCCTAGTACCAAAACAAACGCCCACAACGGACCCGATAAATTACATAACGAACCTCAAACGCTACTTCGCAGAATTAAGCCCCACAGCTGGAACAAACCACGCCAAACCAAACACATTCATTTTTAAAGACCTACAAACGGCCCAACAGGTATTCGTTCGACGCGACGCAGTAAAGACGCCACTCGAACAACCGTACGAGGGACCATTCCCGGTTTTAAAACGAGGAGATAAAACCTTAACGTTAAAAATAAGGGATCGCGAAACGACCGTCTCCATCGACCGCACGAAACCAGCCTACGTAGAAGGGAACCACACGCAGACGACGCAAACTTCAAGGACAACCTCGCCCACCACGGATCATCAAGGAGACACCGCCTCCAAACGAACACCACACACCATAACAAAGTCCGGAAGACACGTTCATTTTCCCAAGCGCCTGCATTAAGCGCGCACGCAAAATAATAAAGCGGCAAGGTAAAGCATACGCAAAATTAAACATTTTTGCCCACCAGCTCCGTTTTATCGTGGGATTTACCCACTAAGGGGGACCCATATAGGAACTGCATGCACAAGCAATTTCCGCGTCCGTATTTTGCGGAAGTATAAACAAACAAAGAATGCTACGTTCGCAAGGAATTATTGTAACCTTGCAAGCTAAGCATCCCAACACGCCAGACGGTATATAATGAGGCGAACGAGTCAACAGAAGACAGACCCAGAGTACGATACGGCGTAGTAACCAAAGTGACTAGTGCGATCCCAGCAGTTCCGCGTTCCTATATGGCGCTTACTCGCATTCCGCTCTCGCAGCAAACGCATTAACATTAAACAACTAACAGCGCGGTTATTGTAAGTTAAAATAAACTCGTATTCGCAAACTCAACGTAGTTTTTCTCTGATGCAAACCGGCGCCTAGAACTAACCCCTAGCCGCCACATAGCAAATGGTTGTTACGTAATGAAACAACTCGAGATCTTGACCACGTGTAGATACTTTAGGTCTACCACTTTCGATGGCTCTTTTCAAAGTGTGTTCAAGATTCCATTTTACTCGGTAATGCCCTACGGTGCTTTTTGGTATATCTAACATACGTGAAATTTCACGCACGCTACGGCCCACCGCTAATTCCGAAACAATCCGCGCTTTCAAATCAGCACCGAGATGAGGTGGCATTTTCACAACACTTGAAATTTTAAACTAAAATGGAATTTACATTTCTTACTTTATTTATTGGTTCACACTACCCCTTCTCAAACAGTAGGTAATTGTTTATTTATTACATACTTCTAATGACCAATGTAACAACCCTTAGAGCAATATGACTCAAAGGAAGTAAATTAAACAAGCAAGGATATTCTATTGTTATTGAAACTTATTCATAAAGTAAAAGCCATTTCCTTATAATGCTAATGGACAGGATTTTCTTTTAAGTATTAAGATTACAATAGAGGACTTATAAACTTTCGAAAATATCTAATTATAAATATTTACACTGCAATTGCGCTTTTTCCTTAATAATTTCTTAGCAATAACATACACGTTCTTGGTTTTTAAGTTGTCATAAATTTGATATGATATAAATTTGTGTTTCTAATATTACATCACAAACTAATCTTTATTCGCCAAAAAATTGTTGCTTAAGTTGTAAAGCTTTGTACACACCTGAACAACAAACCGAACAACAAACCGAGCAACAAACATAACAACGAACCGAAAGTCAAACAGAACGACAAACGATCTTTTATGATTTCCACAATCCGAACAACAAACGGAACGTTTGTGCTGTTCCCATAATTATTTTCAGTAGTTTTCAGTTCATATATTTTTATTATTGAGAAGAGAAAATTGCGGAAAACAAGAAGATAGTGCCAACCAAATTTTTACGCACAAAGAAGAGTAAAAATTATAATTTACTTCGCTTTTTTTTTATTTGGAAATTTCCCGCCCAAATGATGCTAATAGGGACATCATTTTTTTCTGGCATTCTTAAACACTGATTAATTTAAAACATTTTTCTTCTGTCAACTCCATAATATTACGTACAACACTACAAACCCACAAAAGGGAAGACAAAAAATACATAATTTAATTCTCCCGCATAAGTTTGTTCGCCGTTTTGTTTAGATTGAACTATATCTTATGAAAGGAGAGTTAACTATAATTAACGACTTAACGTTACGTTAGTAGATTCCATTTACTATTTACACATATTTTCTTGGAACATTCGATAATTAACTATCGGGATATGATGACCCTATACTTCGCAGGTTGTGCGCAACTGGATACAAGCAAATAACTTGGAGCTGTTACCCTGGCCAGCAAAAAGCCCAGATTTTAACATTATCGAAAATGTTTGGGCTCGAATACTTGCTGTTATCCGAAGACAACAAGGGCCAAATTTTATACCAGTAAACCGTAATGCACTAATTGCAGCCATTGATACCGCATGGGAAACGATTAATATTAATTATATTGATACCTTGATAGCGTCAATGAGCAGACGCCTCCAAGAATGTATCAATAATAATGGAGGTCACACCCATTATTGATTTCTTATATTTATTTATATAGTAATACCTTTATTTAAAAAAAAAGTTTTCATTTAATTTTAAACTATAACTTGGTATCTTAATTATAATTATGTAATAAATTCTTGTCAAAAAACTAAATATATACGTTGACAATAAGAATTGCCTTAGTTTTTTATTTTCACTTTTATATTAACTACAGAAAAAATGAAACGTCATAAAATATACATTTTGTAAGGACTAAATATTATGAATAGAGAGTTTAATGATTTTTTTTAATAACTTACAATAATTAGTAGGTTAGATTTATTTAAAAATAAGTAATAATCAGTCAACCCAAATAACCATGTTTAGTTTTTTGATTTAATTTAAAAGTTATTGCTTGTAGACGTTTTTAAATCAAAATTATTTCTAATTTTATTTTGTAAACATTTCCTAAACAAAATTTTGATTCGATAATTAATCGAGCTATGGTGTTTAATTAGCGATACCTTCAAATATATTCTTTAAAGAAAAAATTAAGTAAGCAACGTAAATTACCTATTTTCTAAAACGTGCTTAGTGTAATGATTCATTCTACAGTCCTTCTATAAGATAACCCCTGCTGAGACTACCTGCTGTTAGAATTGTAAATGATACCCTTAAGCCCGCTTCACAATGTGCAAACTTTTGTTTACAGAAATTGTGGTGTCCAAGTTTTAAATTTCATGGGTGTACATATAGAGTGTTCCGTAACAGCACACGGTTTCGTCACCACACTATACAGGATCTTCTGGGACACCATACATAACACTTACATCACAATACAATATTTAAAATGTACCATACGAATAAATAAACTGACGTAACTATACCAGAAATTCCAAACAAAAAATCTTTATCTTCTAATAGTGGTCTCCTTTTATTATTACACTTGTGTAATGGTTTCCCCAATTCCTATATTGGGCCTTCTTAACGAGTATTGATTGGTAGATTGGATCGTTAAGACACCGTGCTCTTTTTATTTGACGACGCTTCGACTAGTAGTTTTTTTCTTGTTGTTTTAAATATTCAGATGCTGTTCACAAATAGCCAGTATACTTGAGTATGGCAACTGAAAGAACGTAAATACTTTCTATTGTCTTTAGCCAAAATGTTAAATATTCTAGTGATCAGGGTTTGAGCAAAAACAATTAGGAAAAAACCCTCTTTTGTAAGTTTGACTAGTAGAAGAGGATCCGAGTATAAAACGACCTTCACCGAGCTGGTTAATGAATGAAAATTATTTTATATCAAATTAAATATATTGCAAGTGGGTTGCCTAAAAAAATTCATTCCAGAATATGATTAATTAAAAATTACAAATTAATTTTTAATGATATACTAATGAAAAGTATGAACCCAATAGAATATGCAATGGCTAGGTTGTCTATTTTTTTCATGTCATAACTTTTGGGTTGACAGGTATAAACAGGTAAGTCGATATTAGGAATTTACATCGGTGTGGTTAATGAATATTATATCAAAATAAACATTATTTTATTACGAACACGGTGATATAGAGTTGTCTACGAAATATCAGTCCTAAATTGCGGTTGTCTAGTTTTAAAAAGTAAAATATTGCTCTGAATGAACATGTGTGATAGATAGGTCCCAGCAAACCATATCCTACGTGATATAAGAAAACGCAGCATTGCAGCTGCGCGTAGCTCGTCCATATAACGCACAGACAAATATTTACATCAGGTTCTAGTGAAGATTGCTCAAGTGTTTCATTACAGTTTTTCTATTCTACTAAAATCAACAAATACAAAACCGGTAATAAAAAATAATATAAAGATAATACACGTACCTAAATTGAAGTATTTCAATTAGAAAACAAAGGTGCTATTCATGAAATGCTAATCTAAAACAGGGAAAAAATATTCATTCCATTCCTACTGCAGCGCCACCCATAGTTTAGTCAACGTCTCCGGTCGGGGTTGTCGACGTCTGACTCTGTGACCAAGAAAATCCCACACGTGTTCTATGGGGTTCAAGTCCGGACTAATGGATAATATTGAAGTGGATCGGTTTTCTTGCATGTCGCAGTTTAAGACTGCATATCTCCTCCAATAACAGAGATAGGAAAGTAAGCAAAAAGAAAGAAAATGTCAAAAACAGGTGGGGCTGTTATCCCTTACTTCTAATTAGGTGCTACTATACTGGTATACTTCACAGCGCGTTCCGAATTTTTGAAAAAACATAGTCTCATTGTAACACCATGTATTCAATAAAAATGGAACTTTATTCAAGAATCAGTTACACGCTCACATTTCTGATGGATCATACTACAATTTAAAAAAAAACATACAAATCGAATCAATGGTTCAGAAGATAATTAGCATCACACAAGGTAAATTTTAGGTGTCCAGGATTTTTTTGTCCCGCAGTGTATTTACAAATAATCTTAAATTTTTCCTGGTAATTAAAAATGAATAACCAATGTTTGGAAGATACTTGAATTAAATATATCTAAATGTTTTTACATTCCTAAAATTAATTGTAAGTGCCACACGTGGATATTTTTAATTTTGTTCAAAAAAAATAGAGACTACTTTGAACAAATACTTTAATCAATTTGTCAAAACAAAAAAAAACAGCAGGCGAAGACCACTTCTTCTGAAGAGGATTCTTTTTGGGTTGAGGTAAATGATTTGTGGTGATATTCTAAATTACACAAACAGCAGAACGGCGACGGCTGCTTATATGATTTAAATTTCTAAGACTAATTTCTCGAAAACGATTATCCAGTTTTTTTATTTTAGTAGTCTAAATAGATACCCGCAAACTTTAATCAATTTTTGGAAAAAAAACTGCATGATCCAATTATCAGATTTTTAGAAAACTAAAAGGATCATTTATAAAAAAATAACAAAAATAACAACTAAAGCTGAACCTAACAAAAACATAGTTGGTTTCCATTTATCAAATTGGAATACAGAAAAATTAGAAATCTTGACAGTATCTTCAATAATACCCATCTAATCTATAATTTTCACTTAAATAATAAACATAATTTACGAAGAAAAAACAAAAAAATACAGTTGAATAATGCAGTACCCATAATTAGCGAAACAGTAAAATCGATTTCTGTTCTTTGTGACTCCACCAAAAATAGAAGATAAGTTGCCTTAAAACATAAATGAGACGAAGGAAGTGGGTTCGACATAACTATAGCCGACTTCGTTTACATTCAGAGAACTTTTGTTATACCATAGTAAACAGTTTATGAATTACTTTGAATTACTCGTTTGTTAATATCTTCCTGATCCCGTTTACCTCGGCCAGCCTGGGAGAATAGTCAATATTCCGCCCTGTACTTAATGTTTTTATTATCCCTTCATACATACTGTTCAACGTGACAGTTTGCGATATGCTACCGTGAAGCGGTACGTTCTTGTTATTATTCGAGACGTAGTCTCTATTTTGAGTTATAGTTTCATCAAATAAAAGTTAAGTATATTGGTGTCCCAGAATTTACGCAAAATGTAATTTTAGTAGAAAACACAGATTTGTTATTTCGTTTAATTTTTTTTGCACTTCCTATATTTAATGATTCACTTTACACCTGCTTCCGAGAGCATACAATAACTCTTTTTCGCTCGATTTACTTTTGCGCCCGCATTTTTTACTTTTACGCCCGCTTATATCGTTAATACCGAATTAATCCGATAATTTACGACAATAATAAAATAACAGTACAAAATTATGCATGAGAATCGCTATTAATTATTGTTAAAAAATCAATTTTTTTTCTGAAAATATATAAATTAAATTGTAAAATCTAAATATAAAGCAAAATTTTCTAGAGTGTGGAAGTGGAGTACATAACCTAACCCAAAGCTAACCTATAATTGTGAAAGGTTATTTGTTTAATTTAGTTAACTGATTTGCATTACAATTGCTCTTTAACTTGTAGTGAAAATAGAATAAATTCTATGTGTTGATTACCTCAGCCTTACAGATTTATAGGCACAAAATATAAATTGGAATAACTCGATTAATGTAGTTATACACTTCAATTAGTGTTTGTTAAAAAGTACATACAAAAAATGAGAATAACTACGAAATAGAACAACTTTATTGCTGCCATATTCTCTATCGATTGGTTTTCTTTAAGTACCTATTTAACTTCCTACAGTTCCGACGAAATAAATAGACTAGAAAAATCACTCTTAATTATTCTTTGCTGATTTGCTAAAGGTAATTTGGTATTAGATGTCAGATCTTTCCTTTTATTCTGTTAATTAAAATTTATCCCACAAATTTTTTTCACTTGTCACAATTGCTTCAAATGTAGTAGTATAAAAATGTACCTGTCCTTGTACTGAGGCTAACAAAAACAATATTAATAATAAACTTCTAATATTTTACTTACTCTCTTAATATAACGATAGACATAACAGTATAATACATCAAAATTCATTTGCAAAGTTCCTTTAGAAATACATGGGAAGAAAAGTAAACAAACCGTTTGTATGTCCCTTGTTGCCACTATTACAGCAAAATATCGAAAAAATCAACAGATGGCGATCAAATCCGTATCGACAAGTGTATTTAATTCATCAAAAAAATGAATAGCCAAAAAGATTAAAATGTTTAGCGCGGTTTGGCGTAATCGCCCAATTAGGAGCACACAGAAAGAAAGAAATTTGCATCGCATTCACAGTTTTAATATCATCTAATTTGCAAAAAAGTGCACATAGTGGCAACACTCGTAATAAGCAAAATTATAACTTAAACTATAAAATCAACACTTTCATTAGAACATCATTTTTACTTATACGAATCATAAACATAGGGCATAAATACAAAATTATTTTAACAAACACTAAACAACAAATGTAGATAAGTAAATTTCCTTATTTTAAGTTAACATTCACATTAATATGACAATTATTGCAGTTGCTAATATTAAACAAAGGAAGAGCTTCTGAAATTGTAGTTGTTTCTTCATTTATTTCCACGAGGCCTGTGGTACATGTTGTGGCAGAAGAATTCGAGGTAGTGGTGGCACTATTACTTTCTTCGTAAGCAACATAGCTTGTAGACGGCTTATCAGTTTGTTGTTGGCATACAATTTTTTCCGCAGTGGCTTTCTTATTGCTTAAAGAATTCTCAATATACCCTTCAGCTACTGTAGTGGATTTCCACCCACCGTGCCTTTTGATTACACTAAGAGATGCTCCTAAATCTGCAAGCAAGGATGCAGAGGAACGTCTAAAACAGTGGCCTGTATATAACTGAGGCTCGGCAAGCTTAAGAAAAGTTGTTATTCTTTCTAGAATTTTCCCAAAAGTGTTATTTTCCCACAGGTTGAGAATAACATTTATTATTTTGAAACTTCAAAAAAAAATCTATAATGTCCTTGACTAGATGTAGATTACGTAAGAGGGTATCTTACGTAATGTAATATATTTACGACATATATCTACAAAATTTATAGGATTGTCTTCACGACTGGTTAGTGTAAATACTCCATCTGTTTTAGTTTTGGTATTCTTTAAAGTTACCAATTTGGATGAATTTAAGTCCTTTACATCATCGAACCAACTCGTCTTTTCTACACGCTCCAGCTACACCAAAGAT
The DNA here is from genome assembly GCA_030710515.1 of Abscondita cerata. Taxonomy (NCBI): domain Eukaryota; kingdom Metazoa; phylum Arthropoda; class Insecta; order Coleoptera; family Lampyridae; genus Abscondita; species Abscondita cerata. Next base: position 13,982 of record JALBCR010002206.1, read on the forward strand.
TAGTATAACCTACATTATTTATTAATAAACATTAGCAGTGTGTACATATACAAATCAAAATTACAACTCAACTTTATCAATAAATATGCGTTATCCAGAGCATCAGTTAAAAATATATATATATGTCTCCTCTGCTAAGTATTTTGGACTTTTTGGGTTTATAGCCTTCCGCTTGCCTTTTTAGAAATGCGATTAACTTGGTAAACTTGCTAATATCGATGTTATTTTTACTCCTAAAGTTGCTTTCAGCATCGAATAATGTGACCAAAGTGTAGAAGATCTGTATTGTTTTGAAATTTCTGCAAAATACACTAAGAGCACATTTTCGGTGTAGTGTGTTGCTTTTTTAAGCCGACACCATTTTAAAAAGTCATTGTATGACTTTTCATAAATTTTTCTCGATTTAGCAGGTAATAAATCCAGAACCACGTTACCTGCTTCCTCTTTAATACCGGGAGGAGTATTAGTAAGTTCTTCATCAGTTTCCATTTTCCCTATTTGCTGATTTTCAAAATTTTATAATTTAAAATTTGAAACGACCGACGCTACGCGTAATAGCGACGCGTTTAGGAATGCCGGTAAAGAAGAAAATTTCATTCTTAATTGTTGTAACCTACACTAGAAGTCGCGAACAGTTTATTTTCATAAATTTAAATGTTTTAATTAGTTTATTATTATGTTAGAGGTTTTAATTTATGTGTTGTTTTTTTTAAACTAATTAGTACTATTATTTTAAGATATTTTTGTATGGTGTGTTAAAATTAAAATAAAATACGTAATTAAAAATAAATTTGTTTTGACTTTGTATTACTAAGAAGTGCAAAAGAATGTGTGTGCACCACAGGTGTAAAGAACTTTTAAGCCCTCACATCACGCTCGGGCTTAAAAGTTTCCTTATACCCTTGGTACATAATAGTTATTTATGTACCAAGAGTGTAAAGTAACACTTTTAAGTCCGAGCATGAAAATGGTTGCACGAGCCGGAGGCGAGGGCAACAATCATGTGACAATCAAGTACGAATTTTTTTATTGAAATTTTCTAAAATGTGGCGGAATTTCATTAATACACCGCCCAATTTCCTGCTTCAAGGCGTTGGCAGTCGTGGGCTTGTTGGCACAGACGTTTGATTTCAAAAAACCCTAAAGAGAAAAGTCCAATGGGGTTAAATCGCAAGATCTGGATGGCCAATTCTGATCGCCAAAACCGCCTATTACACGATTAGGAAATGACTCATGCAGTAATTGAATTGTTCCTCTAGTTGTATGGCATGTGGCACCGTCCTGTTGAAACCACATGTTAATCACATCCATATCTGGGAATTTAGACACTAAAAACTAAAAAAAAAACTAAAAACTAAAAATTGCGAACTGTGGCTGATAAACTTCCATTATTATTTAAATATTGCTCAACAATGAAAATGCGTTGTTCTTTCTATAGCACTCCATTTTTACTAATCCCAAACTGTCAGTTGTCACGTTGTTATCTTCTTTTCCGTTAGCAACACTGTATCATCAGATGGCGCCAAATTCAAATTTTGCGTAAATTATGGCACCCTTTACCAGCAATTTATTTGCAAGTTTATTAGAAGTTTGTGGAGTTCTGGCCAAAACAACAATTTGAAAATCTACAATTAGGTACTCGTATAATTGATTGTGTTCTATTCTTCTAAAGTATTTTTAGACTTCTAGCGCTTCTGGTTTTGCCGGAAGTATATTTTATCCATTTTTAAATACAAAATACCAATTTGTAGCAAAAAATAGGGTGTTCTATTTAAAAAATTGATTTTTTACATTTTTAATTCACGCCGAATTATATAAATTTAGAAATTGGTTTTAGGCAAAAATTTTATTTCAAATAATACTTACGATAAGAGGATCTTTAAACTACAAGCTCAATTGGATTTCAAATTCTGTCCTCATTTCAAGTAGGTGTTACAATCCATTTTGTGAAAGTCAAAAAGCTGTCAGAATTTGGAAAACAAATTTTATTTTAAACATACTAACATATTATAGACATGTTATACGCTATAGGCATAATAAAAAAGATTTTGAATTATGATTCCATTTAAAAAATGCAAAATATACATGGTGTTTATTTAAAATACAAAGTGAGTAAAGTCTGAAAACAGTTTAGAAAAATAGGACGTAATCAATTATACCTAATTTTAGATTTTCAAATTTTTGTTTTGTCTAGAACTACGTAAACTTCTAGTGAACGGTCTCGCTGAGACACCCTGTATGGAGTTAAATAAAATAACAGTACAGAATGAAACAGATTTTAACTTAAAAATAGATTGAAAGATGTAGATATTCAGGGTTAGAGGAGTAAAACTTGAGTTCAGCTGGCCAAGTTGATAGCGCTCAGTAAGGCTTTTTAACTAGGATTTCGGTTTAAAAAAGGTCAAACATCTCAGAGGTAGAAGAAAACACCAGAAAGTATCAGTGACCAAGAGATTGAAAAAACCGCTCGAAAGTTGCAGCATTTGATCCAAAATGGGCGGCTCTAAAAATAGACGACTAAGATAAACTTTTAGCGAGGAGCTTGCAACTCATCACGATAGATGAAACTACACAGAACCGAATGAAAAAGTCGTCAAAAGTAAACGATCCCCAGATGGAAATCCACACCTCCTTAAGAGGGAGCCTCATCGGATACGGGGTGAGGGGCAGTTCGGTTACTTCTATAATCCCAAACCAAAATCACAAGAGAAGAAGTTATTTTATGCTACTTGAATGTACAAGCCATATCAACAAAAAAGAAAACGGTTAAAAAAATTAAAGTAGATATTGCACTCCTACCGGAGGCTAAAAGGTAAGAAAATGGCCATGAAGAGTATTAAGATTGTATATTATTCTTCAACGGAGTTCCAAAAAACAAACAATCCAGAGGCGTACTTGCCATAGCTATCCGTAAAAAATTAAAATAATAATATTACAACAGTTTTATCATAGAGTATCTATATTCTCAACATGGGAGTAAGAATTAAAATGAAGATGGAAGAAACAACTAATGATGAAATTGGCAAAAGGCTTCTTATATACCCAAACTGTATTTTAGATCGGAACCTATCAGGGAGAACACATGGAACCAACAAATAACCCATGCTTTAAAAAAAAGAAATATTCAAGTTAGAAATATTCTACACTGATTAAGGGGGTTAGGGGGGGCGTATAGCCCTAGGCCCCGTGCTATACAAGGCCAGTATGAAACATAAAAATTGCGATATTCTTATTCCAGAAGAATTACAAAGTGTTAATGTTTTATTTCCATTGCAATAACATGGGGTTCAAACTGTACTACGATGCGGTAATTCACGTTCGAGAGGTACGAAAATGTGCATAACATTTTTTGGTGAACCATTTTGTTTTTGAATCGGAAACATGAAACATCAGGTCAGGTGCCTTTTTTATCTGAACGGCAACATTCACGCATTTTTTTTATTGTGTACACATTAATGTGCCTTGTCATTTCTCGCCTTTGATGCGAAAACGAGTAGAAAGATACAAAACCTACTTATGAGACTTTCGATGTCTACAAATTAAGAAGATATGTCTTAAAGCCGGATGTTATTTTATTTTTGTTTGTGGGAACAAATTATTTCAATGCAGTACTAGACAAAGCAATTCACAAACTCTTCAGAATTCCGAGAATTAAAACACCTTGTCGTAGGTTGAACCTGTAACTGCAAGTCTGCACTTGTATTCTGTGTCTACACTTCGTATATCTATATAAATACATAAATGGTAGTTAGTAGTATAAACTGATTTTTATTTGAATTCATTTTCATTTGGTGTTTATTACTTCCAATAGTTTCGCGAGTGTTTACTACTACAGAAATGTTTAGAAAATATTTAAGTGGATCTGCTAAACGAAGGTAAAAAAATAATTTTATTAGAAACCCCCGCATTAAAGAAAATCGATTATAAAAAGTATATAAAAAATTGGTTTAGAAAAAGTAAAACAGTTAAAAATAATTTAATTTATTGGCCCATATGAAGAAAATGAAAACGATCCGCTAGCCATTTCTTAAATAATAATTGAACGCCTTTCTTAAACATTCAACACCGTTTTCTTTAATAAAATAATAATTTATAACAGATCAAAGTTTTTCCCGTATTGTGAATTGTGATTGATTTAAACACTTTTTTCATATTTCAAGTTAATACATAATAAATTAAATAACTGTTTTGTCAATTTCTAATATTTATTGATTAACAGTTAAATGTTGTTGACCTGAAAAAATTAGAAATTTAGTCATCTTCAGACTGAAACAATTGTTTGTTCTAATGATCAAAAAATGTTTAAAAGTCTTACATAGTATAAATATTCAAATTATTTTTAACAAATTAATTATAAATTTCAAGATTAATTCTATAGTTATATTTAACAGACACTAGATCCATTTCTCGATTAAATCTACAGATCTAGAATCCAAGTTTTACAATAAACTATTATTAATTCTACGAAATAAATTCTACTTATTAGTAATTGCTTTAACAACATCGGAACTGTAGTATTTAGTTTGAAATACTATCATATACACAGAAACTTGATTTTTATTCATTAGGCCGAATAACATGAATTCAAGTTACTGACCCTACACACTTTTTCTTTTGTAGAGAGTAGAAGTGAAAGAAAAATTTGTGTCAAAATTGCCAAAATTAACTAATTTCTTTCACAATACTTATTCTACACCTCCTCATTTTCCAAATACAGAAATTTCTGAAATTAAAACCGGCAGCTTGGAAATGTCTGCATTGTCTGCAACATCAACAAAACTTGAGCCAATAAAAGAAAGTCCGCAAAAAGTATCATCTGGCCTCGGAATGCCGGTGGATACATCGCCAAATACAAACATGGTTGGCTTAGGAACTAATTCTGATTATCAAGTACAGGTCATATCAAAAATAGAAAAACAAAATAGATACTTATCTTCTAAATTGTTTAAAGTCACCCAAACGGAGAGGTGTGTGAAAGAAAATGGCTTATGTACTCATAGTCTGCTAGAGTTTTATTTTGTTTTGTATGTAAATTGTTTACTAAAAAAGTGAAAACAAAAACGCATTTGTTAAGGCCGGTTTTTGTGACTGTAAAAAAGGTGAAGAAGAAACACGTAAGGATGAAAACAGTCCTGAACATTAACAATGTCTTTTAACATGGATATCTCGTACTCGTGATTCTCATCACGTAGATAAAAATATGACTAATTGGTTCCATTTAGAAGTAGAATATTGGAGAAATGTCCTAAAGCGTGTAGTTGAAGTGGTTAAATTTATCTCTGAGAAAGGATTAGCATTTTGGGGCATGACTGAAAAGTTTGGTTGTGTGGATGATGGTAATTACTTGATAACTTTGGAGTTTATCGCAAAGTTTGACCCTTTCCTATATAATCATATTGAAAAATACGCTAGTAAGGGCACTGGTAAGTGTCCTACTTATCTAAAACAATTAGTTAAGAATTTATTATACTAATGAAGAATAAAGTTTTTAAAGAAATTGTAGAACAAATAAAAAATGGAAAATATTATTCTATTATAGTGGACTCGACACCAGATGTGTCCTATGTTGATCAGTTGACAGTTATTTTGCGTTATTGTTTTAAGGGCAACATCCACGAAGTAAATCTCTGTATACAATTAAGTTACTTCTTTATTAGAAGCTAATGTTATTAAATTATTAGACTGTAGAGGTCAAAGTTATGATAACGCCAGCAAAATGTCTAGCAAACATAATGGGCTGAAAGCAGAAATTAAAAAAGCTAACCCTTTGGCTGTTTATGTACCATGTGCTGCGCATTCGCTAAATTTAGTGGATCAGTGCAGTGTAGACGAATGTTTAGAAGCTATAAATTATTTTGGTTTTTTGCAAAAAACTATATGCCTTCTTCGTAGCTTCAACTCATAGGTGGAACGTTTTAACAATTAAAATTGATAACGCAAAAAACAAGGGACAACAAAAAAATGTTTTGTATGTTGTTAAATCACTTTCAACAACGAGATGGTCTTGCCGGAAAGACGCTTGTAAGGCGCCCGTTTCAAGTTACGACGAGATTTAAGATGCATTGACAGAATTCATAAACAACAAAGAAGAGAAGAAAGAAACCCAAATAGAAGCGAAGTCGCTAAAAAAATGGTCAAATTTGAAACAGCTATTATGACTGTGCTTCGGCATGAAGTTTTGGGTCGTTTTAATTCAACTAGTCATTTCTTACAAAAACAGGTCTAGATGTTGTTGCAGGAAATACTTTGTTGAAATTACTTCTAGAATTTATTAACACTTTGCGAACACAATTTGACGATATAGAGAAGAAGGCGAAACAATTTTCAATAAACATATCTTCAGAATATGACACCAATAAACGCCATGTCGTACAAAAATATCCCGATGGGGGTAAAGATGAAGTCTTACTCCAAAGTCGAGATAAGTTTAGAATTGAATCTTTTTACGTAATTTTAGAAAAATTAGGACAAGAGTTGAGAAAACGTTGGACAGCATACAGCGATGTTAGTGAATTATTTCGATTTTTAACAAAAATACCAAATATAACAAACGAATATATTATGTTGGGGTCTTCGCGGCTGATAAATGCTTACAGAAATGATGTGTCTGACAACCTTTCAAACGAACTGATACAATTTTGTCAATTTATATGTGGCAGTGACTTCAAAAAGGATTTAATAAATGTACATTATTTTTAAAGTTGATGAAGGACAGTGGGTATAATCACAGGTTATCTCAAATATTTACCTAGTTTTAAATATATATTTACGCATCCCCATTACCAATTGTGAAGGTGAAAGATCCTTCAGCACCTAAGCTTTTATAAAAATAAATATCGGCCAACAATGGGAGAATCTAGTAGTGCGAGATCCGATATAAGAAATATATACCCTCATCTGTTATTTATTAGTCATAAGGAATAAATGATAGATAATATGCACATTGACACATCGCAAATAGGTTGCCTAGTTAAATGGCGTACGGATAATATAAAATAATTAAATTTTTAATTAAATCATTAGTTATTTAAAAAAATCGTACTCTAGTTAAGAAAATATACCCATCAGAATTAAAAAAGTATAGGTTGCCTGCTTTCCCCTGCGCAACTGCGGAGTTGCCTGGTATAAACAGGTGAGTAAATGTTATTAATATACTCTCATCAGTTATTTAATCTTATTTTATATTAAATGAAAGTCTATTTTTTTCTTAATCTAACTGTATTAGGTTGCCTTGTTAAAAAGCTGATCTAGTCCATGGTTGCCTAGGTTTAAGATTTACATTTTAAACGCGAGCGGTAAGAGTGACAGAGATGCGTTGCGGGCACAACTCCATTCGACAGACAATGGTGAAGCAAGTTATTATTAATGAAGATTTTAGCAATAACGTACTAAAATAAATGCTGAATTTAATGCAAATTAAATTTTAATACAATATCAAATTCTCAGTATTTAATTATTAAAAAATTACATAATTATATAAAAAATTTAATCATACATAACTTTGTCAATAAAATAGCTCCGATTATTCCGATTCTGACTCGTCAGAAGTGGCTACGTCAAAGTATATTTCCTCATCGTTTTCTTTTTCGTCCGATACTGTGAGTACATCCTCAACTTGTAAAGGTGTGGGATCTCCTAAGAATCATCTTGACTTTAAATAGCCATAAACCAGCCACAATCTTCAGGATTTAATTTGACGCACCTTGCATCTGTTGCATGCAGCCACATTGAATTGATATATATGGTTCGTAAGACTTTTTGTTGGAGAGACTTCCAGCATGGTGGAATCAGATTGGAGTCCATACCTTTAATCTTATTTATAAATTGTTCTTTGTCATTATGTGTTGCTTATGTTTTTTGGAACAGCTGATATCTAACGTCATTGATATTGTAACAATTTTTAATCCCATACAGAAGGGCAGTAAACTCCTGAACATAATGAATTTTTTCGTCGACGAATAGATCTACTGGTTCCGTTAACGATGCAAATATTTTCTGGAAATCCGTTCGTTTAGAAAATATTTTGAAATGTTTGACTTTTTGTTTGTTATAAAATGCAGCTGTGTTATCACTGCCCGTAAATGCGTGGAAAGCTGGCAAACCCAAGCATAAAGTAGGACCCAATTTCATTGCAAGCTCAGTACAGTTAATACAATTAAGATCTTTCTTGTTACTTTTCTTAGACGATGAACCCGCCAACCAAATTTGAGTCTCCGGAATTTTGTGGATAGTGGGCAGTAAAATTACTAAAACATCGGTGTCATTCGCTTTGACCAATATTTTCGAATTAGGTGGCGTTTTTGATATATAGAACATCATCCGCGTATCTGCCTCTTTATGTTGGCATAAGTAATTTTCTTCTTCACGTTTCACTACGTGATTTTTGACTGTATGGTACGAAAAACATTGTTCTTTAACTGTTATAAAATTTTTTTATTTTGGATTATTGACACTAGATGGTCTTTTTTTTCAAGTAATTAGCCAAGAATTTAACTAGAGCTTCTTTAAAACGGGAATTATTTAAACTTTCCAGAAAATCATTAGGCCTTCGTTGAAGAGGCCCTTGGATGACGTGTGGTCTATTGAACTTTGACGTTCGCAATTCTTGATAGAGGGTGTTAGGTGGCTATCAAAAATAATCTGTATTTCAGTTGAGCATAATTTTATTAAGATAGATTCAGCAATCTTATCAAATGTCTGCGGCATAGATGATCCGATTATATATAAGTAATAAAAACCGTCTATTATTTCAATATCGATACCGGTAGGCTCAACAGTTTTGACATTACTTTTCAATACCTGGGCTAACTTAGGCTTATCAGTGTTTAATAAGTCACCAGTACAGGAGAAAAGAGCAGGCGGCACAGGAAACGTTAAGCAGTGCCCAATGTTGATGTTTTCTCAATACTAATCGCAAGTAATCGTCCGAAGATATTTTGTTCCATTTTAAGAATAGCCCTTTTACTTTGATCTTTGCTGGTTTGAGCTTTGGTGGCAGACTGTGACGCGAAATTCAGAATTTTATTACGCTTTATTGGTTTTTCGAACCTTCCAGGAGTAGAATTAGATTCTGAAATAAACGTCAATTTTTGTTTATTTCCAACGGGCTTAACGTTGATTAGAAAATCACAAACTTTGGAAGATGCTGTCTTACCAGTTGAAATATTAAACAGAACCTTTTTATCGATACTTTCAACGAAGGGATTCAGTGTATTTTTTATAGTCTCAATGATGCTCTGGGGACATTCGCTATCCTTTTTGATTCGACTCTTTTGCAAGGCATGGGAAGTATCATCTTTTTGCGTTAAACCGACATGCTCTTTAACCGCGGATACAATTTTGGTTCTTATGCTGTGACTAAGTGCTCATCTTTGACGTGCTGATATAGACTCTGCGGCTAGATTATATGTCAATTGATTTGAGGCATCAGCATTTATGGTCTGTTCTAAGGTTAAATCAACAGGTGATCGGGAGAAACTAGATTTAGTACGTCTGATACCAAATGCTCCTCGTCTAAATTCAGATACCACACGCCAATTACTATTCTGTGCCTCTATAAGATTGTTCAGGTACATAATGGACCACCTGGCATAATTTGGCTGGTTCAATGAAAAGAAGAAATCGGATATGTTGTAAATGGTAACTATGTACAGCTCAAAGTCACTGCACCGGATGCTTCTTGAAAATCGTTGAAACAAATTAATGAACTCACAATACTGGAGATAGTATTGAGCGGTCTGTGTAAGTCATTTCAGTCTCCAACTCTTCGGCCAAGTTATATCCAATTGTGTGACCGTATCTGTTGAGTATTGTGATAACTGGGCGTGAATTAGTCAGAGATTTCAAAGCCAATCCAAGATTTATATTTTTCTCAGGCTTAACTCGACCCTTCGTTATCATGAAAATTATGTCACTACATAGTGACTTAATTTTAACAGTGACTAGGTTTGAATCATCATGAGAAATATCTGGTCATCCGATTAAATCGTACATGAACTCATACAGTTGCTCTGGAATCGTGCATTCTCCGTTTATTACATCATCTACTGTTAGTCGACTAGGCAGTTTTGGCTAGGCATACTTTTAACACAATGTCTTAAGCTATATGCCACGTCTTGAAACCTAGAGTTTTCTAGTCCTTCCAGTTGTACAGCTTCAATTGCCAGTGTTGATTCGTCCATATCATTGAGATATGTAATCTTTTTATTATGGGGTCCAGTAGATGATTCAATTGTAAGAAGGTCGCCAAAAACTTTTGCTATTTTTTTCAAGATATTCACTCCGATAAAGTAAAAAATCTTGAGGGAGATTCTTATCCGCTGCAAACTCCAGCAACAAAGCTTTATATCGAGATAATAGTTGCGTGACGTACATTACTTTATGATTATTGATGATCTCTTGCTCTATAAAAGTTGCTAGAGAGTTAAACGCTAACTTATGTCTATCTCGGTCTTTATGCCAATTGGAATCAGTGTGCTCTTCAGTTTGGCGTTTCATCCGTACTTGATATGATGAGAAACAAGTTGGATGATATACGACAATTTGATTCTCAAGTTTATCAAGTACCTCAGAATCATTAGATGTTGACGCTTCAGATTTCGGAAAAATTACCTTTATTCTTCGCTGACCAATTTTCCTTCCAGTACAGTTGCAAAATAAACAAACTATTTCTTTATTTGTTGTGATACACGACGGTCGCGGGAGGAAGTTTCAGCAGAAGAGGCATCAACCCCAGGCTCTAAGTTTGATAAGGCCCCGCCCTCTAATATTACTGAATCATTTGGTGCTGTTTGGTCAGGTGTCATTGATGAATCAAAATCTACCTCGCCTGAGGATGCATCACTTGGTACCTAGGACAAATATTTTGTTGCACAAATTTTAACAATTAGTTTAACTTTTGATTAAAATTTAAGACACATATAAATATAGTCGAGTCCAGTTATTATTGTTTAATCTGTTGATATACAAATAGACGGACATGACAAATTTTATTGAAATGTTTTTTTACCTTTGGTAAATCGACAGTATGATCTGGAATGTTTATTCCTGTGAGATGAATATCAGTTCGTTCCACCTTAAAAATTGATAAATTATTGTCAGTCGAATGGAGTAGTGCCCGCAATGCATCTCTGTCACTCTCACCGCTTGCGTTTTAAATTTGCATATAGTAATCTAGGCAACCATAAGTGGTGACTAATTTTTAACAAGGTAACCTTTTGACTAGATTCAGAAAAAATAAGCTTTCATTTGATATAAACTAAGATTAAATAACTTATGAGAGTATATTAAAAACATTTACTCACCTTTTTATATCAAAAAATTTTGCTTTTTTTTATTTTTTTTTTTTTTTTTTTTTTTACAAAAATAAATAAAATTTTTTTTTTTTTTTTTTTTTTCGGATCTTAGACTATAGGTTGTCGGCACTTTCGATTGTCGATTGAAAGCGGCCTAATGGGACCGTTAGAATTTTCTAACATTATTCTTGAATTGTCAACAGTAATTACATAAGTGGTAATATTTTTTTTTTTATTTTTAATAAATACACGAATTTTTTTTTTTATTAATATTTTTTTAATAGCAACAAAGATGAGTGGTAATCTAGTCAAAATTACCAATAAAAATTATAACCACGAATGTAATTCGGCGTGATTATTTTTTAAACTATGTCGCAAAATGTTAAACAAGTATGTAAGTATCTTTATTAAACAATTAAGAATGTTTACAATTGTTGTAATTAACGGTGCAATTAGTGTAAGTAATTGTACAATTTCCTTGAGATGAAGAGGACGAAACAGTATGTCTTCTTAAGTTGTTGATTACGGTTGCGTGATGCTCTTCGTCAAGTTGAAGATAGGGTTTGATGGAGCTTCCAGATGAGTGTCCTGTTATTTTTAACAACTGCTGCTCACCTACTCCACTTTTAGCTAGTTGTGTTACAGCGGAAGAACGATTTGAATGGTTGGTAATTTTTATCTTGTTAGGATCCAAACCAATCTTTTGGGCCGCCTGTTTTGTCCATTTTCCCATTTCGTTTTGTCCTACCGGGAGATTTTTATACCACCCCTTGGATAAAGATTCCTGCCAATATGGATTAGGTGCCAAAAATAAACGATCAGTTTGAATATGTTCACTTCTTTTTGAGATTAATTTATGAAAAAGACGTACCGGACATTTGTCAGTGTCATTTTTATTTGGCGTTAAAAATTTGCTATCAGTTAACCTGCGCGATCCACCTTGTGCGGTTTTAGAAATTATTGGATTATATTCTATCCTTCCAGTTTGATTTCCATAATGATCTATTTCTTCTCTAAAATATTGCACCAATGCTTTTGTCGCTTCTCCGCCTCTCCAAGCGAGTTCGTAGCTAGCAGTGTGATAAAATTTTCTTTGTAAGCCATTTGGAGTATTTTCGTCCCATGCTGCTATCATTTGTTCTATTTCTTCTTTCCTGAGAGCTGCAGAAGATGATTTTTTCTTTTCCGGGATATGTTGAAGTTCTCGACGTTTACAATTACGCGCGTCTCGTGCAGTCTTAAATTCGATATCAGTGAAGGGATCAATTTTTCTATTATAATCTCTGAAATATTTTTCCTGGATAAGTTTTGCGGTTCCATTCCACAAAGTTTTGACGACAGATTCTTTGTAGTTTTCTCCATTTTTTTGCGCATGTTATATGCCCAGTCCTCCAAAATTGATGCGATCTGTTTCACCTCGGTTGATGCAGTTAACTCATAATTACGTTCAAAGCAAAACTCTAAAAACTGTTTCCATATTGTGTTCCTGCTTTTTTTGGTGTTGACTGGTGTTGTTTGTTCGACAGCTGTTTGTATTGAATCAGCCGAGCTTTGACCAAATCTCGTGCTCATGTTGGTTTCTGTAAGATGACTAATTGTAAAATTTCTTAGAATTCATACCAATTCACTTACCTTATGTTAGAGAAAATCTCAAAAGCGAAATTCACAATGGCGACAGTGCTGAATTTTTATTATTTATATTGAGACAAATGGCTGCGTTACCTTAACAACCAAATCAATGCTAACTTTTTTATGCATTTATTTAAACAAAGATCCAATGAAACAACGTAAAAAAATAGTCGCTGTAATTAGCTACTAGCAAATAGTCAGTGTAATTTTGATGCTATTGGTCGATTTGAAATTTTTCTCATTACGATTGGCTGACAGGACTGTTTAAAATAATTTAAAAAATAATCAGTATTAAAAACCAAAAAAAATTTATTAAACTTTTTTAAAAACCAAAAAAAATTTTAAAAAATATTAAAAAATTTTTTTTTTTTTAAAAAAAATTTAAAAAGAAAGAGAGGACACATTTTTTTTAGCCCCCACCCCCCAAACCCCAATTTCTGGGGGTCCCCCCAAAAGAAAAAAACATTTTTTTTGGTGTTAAAAATTGTTTTCAAATTACCTTTGTCCCCTGCGGTTTACACCTACTTACTTTTAACACCAATTTTAAAATTTTAGGCTTAAGTTTATCGTTAAATTTTTTTTTTTATTTTAACACAATTTAATAAACCCTAAAATATTTACAAACACCAAAAAAAAAAAAAAAAAAAATAAAAAAAAACCAAAATAAAAAAAAAATTAAAAAAGTTTTCCTTTATATATTTTTTTTAAAAATAATAAAATTTTAAAAACCTAAACCCTAAATTACCTACCCCAACACTTTCCTTTCCAACCCCTTTTCCTTCCTTTTATTTTACACTCTTATTTTGTATTTTCCTTTAAATATTTTTTCTCTTTAGAAGACTGCATATAATTTTATAATTTTTTTTATTTTTTTTTTTTTTTTTTTTTGAGTGAAATTCCACGGGATAGCAATGACATAATTTCTAATACATTTCGGGTTATTCGCACGAAGAGTTCAGATCACTCCTTAACTGGTAACTTGGAAAAGTAATAAAGTTTTATTCGATAAATATTTTGTTACTTATTTACACATCAATTTGTCATTGTTTAACAAGTTTTATAATCAATGATTTAACTAAATCTATATGTTCGCAGGTTCGCTTATGAGTATTTCCTAACAATCTCGAGTAGCTGCTTATAAACCAATTCTGGTGCATCTTTACCCCATATAAAATCAACATGATTGAATAACTTGTACGGGATTCTATACATCCCTACACTATTTTTAACTCCCTAGATAACCTCTTAACATCCTACAAATTCATTATGTTACTATATAAAGTCCATTACCGCAAACATTACACTTACGATTTCATTGGACAACCAATCGTTATCTGAGTACATAAAATAAGTAGGTACGTCAATATTACTTATTTCGTAAGAAGGTGGAGTAGAATTGCCATATTGTGCTATGTTACCTTCTTTTCCATAATCGAATTGCATAAAATTGCCTTTGTTATGTATTTCTTGGGCGAAATGAATTATTGTTTTAGTTGAAGTTCCTGCTGGGGCATGACCTAATACCAATGGAAGCAATTTCTGTAAAAATTCATTTTTCTTATTTGCACTAAATTATTCCGCTTTTACCATGTCAAACTGGTACTGGTCAAATCCGCACACTACGAAAATAACTTGTTCGCATATGATCCTCTCGATGTGTAACTGTGCGCAGTTGTATGACAAAAATTTCATCAGTAACCCATATGGAAGAAACTCTTTTATACCTAAATGTTTTGCTATCCACTAAAAATATACGTAATCGTTGGTTACTGTGTCACATGACAATTGTTAGTGGTAGGTACATGTGGTTCTTTTGCAATAAAATTTCTTTATAATATGGTTGATGAAAAAAATGTGCTTACATCATTATTAATATTATTCACGATATTTAGAGTAAATTGTAAGAGTTTCCAAAGAAATGTTTTTCAGATCAATTGGGTAAATATTAGGCGACCTATAATTTTAAATTAAGTTTGTTTTTTGAGACATTTAAAGAAACTGATTTTTTACTATTCAGAAATTCACCAATTTGAATCTATCTATGAATCTGGAAATACAGTATAGTCAGTCACATTACTATTAATTAATTTTAGAGTTTCCACAATTACCAAATGCAAAATCATAATGTAATGATAATGACTGAATATTTTTACCTGAATGTCGTTAACAAAAGGGCCAAAATATTTTATAGGAGACGTTATATGCGTCATATAAGCAACTGGTGCCAAACCGACCATTAACTTGACATGCTCTTTAGCAAAATCGGGCATTATCGACGCCATGGCATAAAACATAGTTGTTCCCATGGAGTGACCCACGTAAATGATTTCGCCTGTCCTTCCAGTTACGTTAGAGATGTAACTTAAAACACCAGGAAGGTCGTATTTTGCCATTTCATGAAATCTGTAAAAAATATTTAATTATGACTTACTTGAAAAGGTAAGCAAATATTGTAAATGCAATAAACAAGAAAAGTTATAACTATGTAAAATATAGTTTTGCCATCATTTTTCTCTAGAAAACCGAATTTGAAGTTTTAAACATTCCATCCAATTTTCAGTTTATTAACGAAAATCCTAAACGAAGGTCAGGTGGGCACGTGACATTTATATATTTGGTAATTGCAGAAGGCAAATTTAAATGATCGTAATGATAATCTTGCTTACGCAACTGCAAAATAATATTCTTTGTCAGTGCATAATGTACTTAGTATTTTCATCAATTCTTAGTGTAAGTGAAGTATTGAAGTGTTTTGTATCAAATAAACGAAGCGACGAGAAATAAACCATCAATTAATAGTTGTTTATGTATCAAGGGCATAATCAATATGTTTATATTTGAGGGCAATAGGCCTCTGGCCCGAGGTTTTGTAATTTAGCCGAGATTTATAAACATCGATTATGCCCGCGGTTCATATAACGTCTTATTTTCCACTTTAAATATGAAAATTCATTGATAAAATACTTGCAAACATTTCATGTGAATGAAACGCGGCTGCTTTGTCTGTGTACCTTGTTTTGTATCTATGACAATTTGTTTGTTTATTTTAAAAATAAAATTATAAAACCTCGCGTGAGATGGACAGCGAAATTTAGGAAATAGTGTACGAAAGAGCGTTAAAAGCTGATGGGGAGTTGCTTCCTAAATAGTCACGGCCACTGTACGAGAGAGAGAGCTCCAGAAATTGGAAGACTGGAAAAAGAAAAATTCTGTCAGTGAAACAGTTTTTATGGGGTATTTCCAGGAATTGGTACGTATTTTTAGTTGATTTTTTATTAATCGTATTAATGGTATATATTTTTAGTCAGAATTATTTACCCCGAATTCCTTATGGTCTAAATACTCCATGTTGAAGGCCACATTATTAATATACAACAAACTAGACATAGGAAAGTTCAACCGGCTGGAGGCATTCCTGAAGCAAACTTCAAAAGGATACATTCCGAGAAAGTCTAAAATTTTAACACGGGAAGATGTCTTAAAATTTTTCAAGGATGCTTCAAACGACATGTACCTTTTGGAAGAAGTATGTAAACACGGCACGAATTTTACATTTAACTAAATGATGTTGATGATTATGTTATAGGTTGTTCTGGTGATGGGCGTGTTCGATGGATTGCGAAGGGACGAGTTGGTAAGGTTAACTATAGACGATATAGACGACCGATGAGCCGTTGTAGTGATAAAAATTCAATACACAAAGACTGACGGTTCAAACAGTTTTAATATTGTCGAGGAAAACAAAATGAGTGCCTTGCAAATATATAGGAAATATGCAGCATTGCGTCCAAAAGGACTAAAGGAGCGGCGCTTTTTCTTGTGCTACCGGAATGGGAGATGTACGGCCCAACCAGTTAGCAAAAACACGTTCGGGAGTATACCTTCAAAAGTGGCAAAGTATCTGGGTTATGCAGATGCGAAAGAGTACACAGGACATTGCCTGCGCCGTACATCGGCAACTCTGCTGGTGGATGCTGACATGTTGACATTAAAGAGACATGGTAAATGGAAGAGTGATGCAATGGCATCTGGGTACATAGAAGACAGTATCGCGTCCAAGAACAAAATTGCCAGGATGATTGCCGGAGACAAGGTAACGGAAGGCGAAACCTCCAACAATGTTGTGAATATGTCTTCGTTCACTAGACCTGAGAACTCTTCGCTTGAAGGCAATATCCAATTAATTGAATCATTTTCCAATTGTATTTTTGATTTTAAGGATCAAAAATGAGCTTACTTTAGAGCATTAAAAAAATGTCTAAATTGCTGTGTTTTTATTTTAGTCAGCATTAGTAGAAATTAGCGGGCGTAATCATTATGACCGCTTATTATTGCCCTAGGGCGTAATGAACAGGTTTATACAACACGTATCACAGACGAAAACAATCAATAATATACAAGTGGAAAATAAAGGTTATTATAATACAAAATAATAAAAATATGTGTCAGTTGTCGAAGTGCGAAGTACAAGATACAATAGTGTGGGTTCTAATAGTCCACAGAGAGGTCAGATTGATCTTACTCACGTTCTTAGTCAAAAAATGATAAAATATTAAAGTGGTTTAACCTCCGACATTAAAAATTTCGATAAAATTTTATATAGTAAATGTAGACAGAAAAAAATTCGAAAGCTGAAAAGAAAATGATGAATTGATTCCAAAGGACAATGTGAAGATATAACCTCCATCCACGCAACAATTTCAGAGAAGAGATGGATGACAAAGTTGTGACATCCTTAAGAAACTAAATTAAATTAAATAATTAAAAAATCTCAAGTACGAGAGAGTTATGAACCTGTTTAATGAAACTCAATTTTACAGCTTATGTTCATACAGGGTGGCCCACCGAAAACGAAACGGACCGTTTTTGGAGCTACCATACATTTTCTAAAAAAACGGTCGGAACGTCAATTTTTGTTTAGAGGGGGACATCTTTCAAAGACAAAGTTGACCACGAAATATCAACAGGGTGGCCCCGGTAGCCTCCAACTCGAAAATCTAAAATGGTATGATGGGTCGACAGGTACCTCATATGAAAGCCCTTTCAATTCTCTATACAGCTACATGTATCTTATTTCGGTCAGGGAGCCACAAGGGCCCCCGATAGTCCTATTTTCGAAAATAAAGAAAAAGTCAAAAAATAGTGCAATATAGTCGAAAATGTCAATTCATGTTTACAAGGGACATTCATTAACAATAAAATTTGCCCTAATAAATGAACAGGTTGTCCCGGCAGTTCCCATCACGAAATTCTCAATTTACAAGGCGGGTCAAGTGGCACCTCATATGAAAGGTGTTGTAATTCTCTATTCAAACAAATTTATTTTATTCCAAGAAGGGGGCTTAAGGGAGACTAAGGACCTTCTTTTCCTATAAACAATAGAAAATGCAAAAAATGCTGAACTACTTGGTAAGATCAATTCAAGTTTAAAGTGGAGGCAACCCCCTTCTCAAAAATGTTAATTAGGATGGAGGTGGAGTGACACCTCATACGAAAGATATTGTTTGATCCTTTGCAATCACAGACATTTTGTGCTAATCAAACTTAATGCTTGAGTCAAAGAAAGGAGAATTAGTTTCATTTTGGTAGTATTTTTTACATCCGTTATGGCCTGCTCTATCTTGTGTTTAGAGAAATTCCAAATACGTGTTCCCATTAAAATTTCCCGGCAAGAGGAATGGTCCAATAATATTGTTGCCATAAATACGGCCGAAACGTTTAGTTTCTCCGGATGTTGCATGTGGGTTTCGTGAAAATTGCGGGGGTTTACTTTTTAAATTATGTACACTATCAAAGTAAAACGAATCGTCCTTTATTTGGCCCAGCATTAAGTTTGATTTGCACAAAATGTCACCTATTTGAGAGTCTACTTTAAACTTAAATTGATCTTTTTGCATTTTCTATTGCTTTCTAGGAAAAGGAGGTCCTTGGGTTACCTTAAGCCTCTTTCTCGGAATAAAATGTACAGGGTTCGTCAATGAAGCGGGAAAATTATAAAGTTTTATTATTCATTTGACGTTTGGGTGAGGGTGCTAAATTTAATGATAAATTGTCAGTCATTTAACGCCATTTAGTGAACATGGAACGGTGACTCCGCCACAACCGTGAGAAATTCACAATCGGTTTAATATTCCTCGTCATGGGCGGATACCGTCTATTCATGGAATTAAGTTATGGGTAGCAACGTTTGAAGAAACTGGGTCCACAATAAATTTATAAAAGAATAGTCGAAAATGCACTTCAGTTATCAAGTGTTACTTTAAAAAAATAAAATGGCGAGTCTAAATAAACAGAAAACTGTAAAAACATTTAGGTTAAAATGGAAACTTATGTAGGTGCAGGAGTTTTAAATTTTCCCGCGTCACTGATAAACCCTGTATTTGTTTGAATAAAGAATTGTAATACCTTCCATATGAGGCGCCACTTGACCCGCCCTGTAAATTGAGATTTTGAAGATGGGGGCTACCGGAGCACCCTGTTCATTTGTCAGGGCACATTTTATCGTTAATGAATGTCCCTTGTAAACATGAATTGGCATTCTCGACCATATTGCAGTATTTCTGACTTCGAGGGTCCTTGGGACCACCTGACCTAGATAAGTTGCATATTGCTGTATAAAGAATTGAAAGGGCTTTCACATGTACCTGTTGGCCCATCATGTCATTTAAGATTTTCGACATGGAGGCTGCCGAGGCCACTCTGCTGATATTTTGGGATCAACTTTGTCATAGGAAGATGTCCTCCTGCAAAAATATATGTACGTGTCCGAGTGTTTTTTTTGAAACTGTAAGACAGATCAAAAAAACGGTATGTTTCGTTTTCGGTGGGCCACCCTGTATGATACTAAAACGAAGAATTGAGAATATTTTAAACAATCAGTTCCTCCAGCAAGAAATAAATAACCATTTTGAAATTATTTTAAAACAAAACAAGTTGAAAATGCAAGGCATTGTCGCAACGAACTTCGTATTATCCAAATATGAATATCGCGGGGGCTCGGCGTCCCCGTTGCCCGATTTTAATGCACATCAAAACTTAAGCTTTGGACACCAAGCTGAATCGATTGATGTATCACACAATGATGTCCGACCATTAGAAGGCCTCGGACGGACGCACACACGGACGCACGGACGACAAATCGATTTCATAAACGAACGAAGTTTGTTGATAATAGGAATTTGCGTCAGTTGTAGAAGTGCAAAGTACGAGATTCAAGAGTACGGGTTCTAACAGTCGACAGAGATCAGATTAACCTCACTCACGTTATTACTAATAAAATTATAAAATATAAAAGTGGTTTCACCGTCGGGATTTAATTTAAAAAAAAAACCTCATTTGCAATATTACCCAAAAAATATAAAATATAGGAATGGGTTTCACGTTCAAAAAAGAGGTTGGACTTCCCAAAGGTTATGTGCCTGCATTAACAACTTTGAGATGAGGTGATTTCTTATAGGTGAGGTCAGATTCATCTCTCTCATGTTATTATCAAAAAATTATAAAATGTAACAATAGTTTTATCTATGAATGTAAGCTTTCGCGGCTGTTGTCACTAAGATTATTATCTTCCGGGTTGAGCCGTGTTCGTCCTTCCTTCCTACGTTCTCTGCTTGACGTTTCGCTAACCATGCTGTTAGCTTTTTCAGAAGTTACTCTAAAGACTGATGTTGTTGTCTTCTGCTCCTCGTTATATACCTATGTTCCGTTACGGTTGGTAGAGGTCGATCAGTGACGGGTGGTTGGGTTTCGATGGTTGGTTGATCTTCTGTTTGGTATCGACTAATTTGTGGCGCCATTTGTTTTCTTTGTTTTTGTGAAGCGTTAGTTTCCACGTGTTGCTTAATCGGTAACCGTCTTCTCGATTGAAGTTGTTTTTATTTTTCATAATTTCTAAGGATTCTCTGATTATCCTTGGATAGTAGTTGTTAGTCCTTGATAGAACTTTAGCTTCCTCGAAGTTGATGATGTGTTTTCCTTTTTCGTGTAGATGTTCTGCGATTGCTGATTTATCTACCGCTCTGGACTTGGCATCTCGGTGATGTTCTTTTAGTATACATTTTATGTTGCGTCCGGTTTGACCAATGTAGACCTTTCCACATGAACAATCAATTTGGTAGACCCCTTTTGTTGAGAGTTTCGGCAGGTTATCTTTATTAGAAGGTAGTGGTTGCTGGATTTTTTTTTCGGTTACCGATTGAGCAACACGTGGAAACTAACGCTTCACAAAAACAAAGAAAACAAACGTCCCCACAAAATTAGTCGATACCAAACAGAAAATCAACCAACCATCGAAACCCAACCACCCGTCACTGATCGACCTCTACCAACCGTAACGGAACATAGGTATATAACGAGGAGCAGAAGACAACAACATCAGTCTTTAGAGTAACTTCTGAAGAAGCTAACAGCATGGTTAGCGAAACGTCAAGCAGAGAACGTAGGAAGGAAGGACGAACACGGCTCAACCCGGAAGATAATAATCTTAATAGTTTTATCGTCGAAAAAAGTGGTTTAATTTCCAAAAAGCGTAAATTGACCTCACTTACGTTATTATTATAAAATCAATTATAAAATATAGATGACGTTTGACTTCTGGAAAGGTTTTAGCCTGCATTACAAACATTGGTGATTGTCCTGTCACGTATAAAAAAGACATATCGTAAATAAAGACAGAAAATATTTTAAAATCTAAAAAAAAGTGATAGATTGATTTCAAAGAAAAAATCTGGAGATATAACGTCCATCCAACCAACCATAACGGAGAAGAGGTAGATAAGAAATTTGCCACATCTTCAAGAAAGGTACCTTCCTATAATTTATTGATGAAAAAAGCCAACACCTTTTTATAGCTTAAAATATAAAATAAGCAAACGGCCATATCCATCGATAGATGAAAACCCCAAAACTCTTCATTGATTAGTAAATATCAAAATAAATACAAAAATCATACAAATCCAGTAATTTATCAACTTCAATTATTTTTATAAATCTGCCAAGAATATATAATATACAGTTTTGACATAAGTGTTAAAAACGTTAGTAATTAGTTAGAGCGGACATATTTTTCCCAACAAAAAAAATTGCATGACATCATCACTCTTTCAATTATAAATATTAATTTTTTATGTTTATCGTTAACTATTTATACGAATGAATAAAATAAAATAATTTTATTAATTTTGGGGTAGTTTTGTTATCAAAAAAAATTCCACTATTAATTTTAGTTAACGAGAAGAAATTTCCGGAAATTTTTATGTTGCTATGGTAATCATATTGAATACTAAATTTTGATTTGGTTTTTTCACAACCTCATGCAATTTTCAGTGTACAATCACAGTATACAGTGTGTCCAAGATAAGGATGAACAGCATGGGGATCTCCGAAACAGTGAGAGATACAGAGTCGATTAAATTTGGAAAAAGTTGCCCACTCGAGGGGTCGACTTTTTGCTGTTGAGAAACTTACTGAGCTCGGTTTACTTTCGGAGATATTCGAAAAAACTGAAATTGTGCCATTTGGTTTTTATTATATTCTGAAGTTATTCGAAAAGTTACCAAAAAACTGAATGCACTTTGTCATTGCCACTCTTTCTGCTCTAAAAGATGGCGTTCACAAATTTTTACTACAACGTTTCATTTCAAAGAAACCATTATCAACTTTATTTTTTCTTATGGCACTCAAAAAAGGTACACTCTGTATAAGAAAACATTTTTCATTACAAACTCAACGATGGTTATTCTTGATTTTATTGAGCAACATAACGTTTTATTAAATTTCTAATTCTTTGGTCTAGTGTGAAATAAATAGATTATAGCATCTATTTTAATAATTCAGGAAATATTGGCAACCCACACGTGGGATCTTCAAACACTGATCAGTATTTTTATTATCACACACTACATGCGTGTTGCAATCTTGCAAACTGACGTCTCATGGTTCCCAAAGAATAAACCCCCAACTACAACCATTCCTAGCAGCCGGCTGTGAAAATTAATGAAAGGTCGATCCCTGTGTAGACTTTCTCGCTCATACTTGGTAATTTACTGCTGTGCAAATTATTATTAAAGTTTTGGCAGACAAGAAAAAAAGATACAAAAAATGTTGTGTCACAATTCAATCTTTTTGCCTCATATTTGGTAGGTATTGGAGACATACCTGGAAATAATTTTGTGCCCCCAAACTATTGTGAAGTTTTTCTCTATATGCAAAAATATACGCTGATTCTATAAACCAGAAAACACCTAAGGCGATAATAAAATGTTTGAAAACCTTGAGTTTTAAGTACCCACGGGTTATAGCAATTGTTCTCATACACGGTTGGCTAGATCTAAAAAAATAAACATGATCAACCTTACATTTTCGTATAGTATGGAGAAAATGAGTGGGATTAAGTTAGGGGTTTTTTCTTCTCTTCGTTAGAAAGAGGATACCTGCTAATATAACCAACAGAAAAACATCAAAAACTGCACCAAAAACTTTACTCGGACACGTGTTTTAACAGCTAAGCTGTCATCATCAGCGATACCGATACTAAATTTCTTTCTTAGATAAGCTTAAACAATTCCGAAAATCCTAATGGACCGTTATCATAATTCATAAGCAAATTTCTGTTTTTAAAAATTTCTAAACTTTCATAAGAATCAAGTTCGTTTTATTATCTACCCTCTTAATTAATTCAATGTCGCCTACTCTATGGCCATTTTCAAGCATATGCATGGCAACACTGGACCTATCTGTGCGATGTATTTGACATGAGCTACGTGCTCTTTAAAACGAGTTTTAATAGGTCTCTTGGTTTGCCTATATATACTTGGTTACAGTCTTTACAATTAATTTTATATATTCCCGATTTTGAAATTTGAAACTGATTTAAAAAATAATTTAGAATATTTTCTTAGAATTTGGTGTAGATATGTAGATGACGTTTTTGCATCGACACTAAAGTTTACAGCCCTCAGTAATTTGTAGAAATTTTAATTTGAGACCATCAAGTTTACCTATGAAACAGAAACAAACCTTAAGTTACCTTTCTTAGACGCTTTAGTGACAAGAAATGGCAACAAACTAGATATAGATATTTATCGTAAAGACACTAACACTAAAGGTTTATAATAAATGATTCCAACCATAGTATGCAACATAAACTTGCATCTTTCAACTTTTTGATTAACAGAATATTACATTTCTCATTGTCAAAACCAAACTTTGATAAAGAACTGCGATATATTAAGCAGATTGCATCATACAATGGTTTTCAAGAATCAATTGTCACAAACATAATTAGAAAACATAAACATAAGTTAAACATTAGAAACATTACAACTTTAGGAACTAGTAATAGCAAAATAGATAAGAAATATGTCAAATTACCAAATTATCCCACATACACAAAAGATCTTCAAAAAATATTTTCAAAATTTGATTATAAAACAGTAACCTCTAGTAGTAACAACTTGCAAAATCTTTTAGGCAATCCGAAAGACCCAATAGAAATGTGTGATAAATCGGGAATATATAAAATTAATTGTAAAGACTGTAACCAAGTATATATAGGGCAAACCAAGAGACCTATTAAAATTCGGTTTAAAGAGCACTTAGCTCATGTCAAATATCATCGCACAGATAGGTCCAGTGTTGCCATGCATATGCTTGAAAATGGCCATAGAGTAGGCGACATTGAATTAATTAAGAGGGTAGTTAATAAAAACGAACTTGATTCTTATGAAAGTTTAGAAATTTTTAAAAACAGAAATTTGCTTATGAATTATGAAGATAACGGTCCATTAGGATTTTCGGAATTGTTTAAGCTTATCTAAGAATCAATTAAGTTTAACGATGCGTGATAAGCAGATAACATATATAAGCTTCCCGTTGTTTTTAATTTTAGTATCGGTATCGCTGATGATAGCTTAGCTATTGAAACACGTGTCCGAGTAAAGTTTTTGGTGCAGTTTTTGGTGTTTTTCTGTTGGTTAAATAAACGCTGCAGTTGGTGTTCCTTTCCTTTGACCTGCTAATATGATACAAACACATGAGTATGTTTAGAAGAAGTTCCATGCCCAATCAAGGATCAGTTTCTTAAGGAAAACGTTAATACCTCCATAATTTTATAATTAAGACTATATACTTTTGAACTTCGGTCTTCGAAAATTATTCTTGTATATAATATTGAATTTGTTGATAATTTTCATACAAACATAAAATTCTAATTGCACATTCATTCCCACTTACGTAAAATTCCAAAATTCTTCACTCCCAGTGGATAAAGAAACGTGACCTTTTGAATACGTATTTCCTCGTGCATTTCCCAACCAAACATCGTAACCCAAATCCGACAAAATAAAAGCTAGCGATTTATTATCTCCAGTAATTAAAAAATCGGCGCTGCTACTTAACAGCCCGTGTTGTATGAATACAGGTTGTTGACCACTTTGGCCAATTTTATTTTTTGGAATGCGTTGCACGGTTAATAAATACCCATCAGAAGTTTCCACAACATGCGATTCTGATTGATAACCATGACGTCGAATAATTTGTGACTAAATCATTTAATGCTTTTAAAGAGTTGTATGAAGAAATCAATACTTACAGCCGTTAAATCAACATCCGGATTATAATCTTCTTCAACTACCACATCGTTATGTAATTGTTTATTATTAACGACACCATCATTTTCATCATACTTCGTTACAACTACTTGCGAAAAACAAGTTGTTAATACACTAAGTCCAATAATAAAAGCAAACATCTTGTTTTAGTTGTATCATTTAAGACACCTTAAGCCAAACGGACGACCTAATAGTATTCATTGTAAATTATACTCTACACACAATGTGCATCAGTGAATCATACAAGGTTCAATGTCGTAATTTGAACTGTGAATCAAAACTACTCTTTATCAATTAACAATTGCTCAATTTTGTAGTATTTATCAACAGAAACTAATATTGGAGATTAGTTATTGTTATTCATACACAGTCATATGAACCCTTTCGTAAGTTACAATTTTATTTAATGTGGAACATAATGTTGCGTGATTATAGATTTTGTGCAACAAAATCCTAAAAGGTGCCTCTTAAGTTTTCCTCGATTATTTTTTAATTTTGTTTATAATTGGGTTGCTGTTGGATAACCTAATAATCCATATTAATATAAAAAAGTATCAGTTAATTGCAATTCTAAATGTAGATTAAAAATTTCGATCGTATACCTACAATGTTAGTTCTATAAAACCTTTATTTTGTGCTTCAAAAAAATTAATTTTCTATTAGGTAGTAGATAGACACTTTTAAAAAAATCCAGTGATGACCAATTAACTTTCTTTCCTTAAATGAATCATCTTGTATATGAGGGCTATGTTTTTAGTTTTGCATATAGAGCTGGAATTAAACAGTAGGTTATTATTTTTTGAAATATATTCATCCTTTTGGATGTACTTGAACAGAGTATGGAAGCAGTTGTTCTGCTCATTTTTTGGTACAATCTAAATTGCGTTATAGAAGACGTCGTTTCCTACTGACGAGTGTAACTTGTGACCACAGGGTTCGTTCTTGATTTTCGAAAACGTAAAAAAAATGTTGGTAGGAGTTGTACAGATAATGATCCAACAATTCCAAAATTCAATTGCCTCGAGAACTGTGTGCGAACTTACATTGCCGTGGTGGAGGATGATTCGTGGTGCGGAGTTGGTTTTTCTGAAGCTATTTTTTTTTTCAAGTTCGCCGGGCAGAAATCACTTCTACATACCTAAAAACTAATGCGCGTTCAGGTACGGACCTCTAAAATTAAACGTGCCTAAAAGCCCCTGAAGTTTCCCATAAAAAATACACGTGAAAAACAGGCTAAAATGATTATAATAAAAAAAAAAGATGAAAACACATGGGAATGTTATTTCAAATACATGATTTCTTTTCTATTTTTTGACGTAGAATACGATGGCGTCATCAGTTTTTTCGTGAAATTCATACGAGGATGTATTGATATCTAGTTAGCCTAGACCAGTTCCTTGCATAAACAAAATATTGCGTTACCATAGCAACGAACAATAACTTATTAGAAGTGTCAGTGTAAAGTTTGACGTCAAAAAAGTAAACCAGAGTCACGCAATAAATTAAATGAAAAAGATGTCCACCGAAATTGTGAAAATCGAAAAATTGGAGTATCGAGCCATCATCAAGTACCTGTATTTAAAAGGGTTAAGAGGTAAGCAGATTTACGAAGATATGCTTAATACCCTTGGTGATCAATGTCCTTCGTATGCGACCGTCAAAAATTGGAATGCAAGCTTCAAAAGAGGTAAATTTTCCATTGAAGATGATGACCGATCGGAAAGGCCAGTTTCTGTGTCAGTCCCCGAAAATATCGATGCAGTTCATGACATGATTTTATCAGACCGTCGAATTGGGCTAAAACGGATATCTGAAGCACTGAATATTTCATACGAACGCGTTCATCATATGGTTCACGTCAATTTGGACATGAGAAAAATTGCTGCAAAATGGATCCCCAAATGTTTGAATGTTGACCAAAAGCGTGCAAGGGTAGAAGCATCGCGTTCGATCTGTGCTCGATTTGAAAACGATGTAGACTTCTTAAACCGAATTGTTACTATGGATGAGACTTGGGTACATTTCTACGATCCAGAAACAAAGCAACAATCGATGGAATGGCGACACTCTGGTTCTCCAAGACCTAAGAAGTTTCGTGTCCAAAAATCTGCTGGAAAAGTTCTTGCTTCAGTTTTTGGGATTGCCATGGAGTAATCATGATTGATTTTTGGATAAGGGTAGAACAATAACTGGAGATTACTATTCGACATTACTGACCACTCTACGGAAAAATATTAAAGAGAAAAGACGCGGAAAGCTATCCAAAGGTGTTTTGTTTTTGCAGGACAACGCCTCTGCACACAAATCTCATGTTGCCATGCAAAAATTCGTGATTTAGGGTTTGAATTACTAGAACACCCCCTTATTCACCCGATTTGTCTCCGTCCGACTATCACCTCTTTCCTCAACTGAAAAAAAGTTTAAAAGGTCGTACATTTTCTTCCAACAAGGAGGTAATAGAAGCTGTGGAGGTCTGGTTTGCAGAGCAAGAAGAAACATTTTTTTTGAAAGGTCTAGAGACGTTGCAGGTTTGCTGTAATAAATGTATCCAATTAAGAGGAGAATATGTTGAGTAATAAAATATTTTGACATTGAAATTTTGTTTGGTTCTATAGTAGGCTAAGAATTTTTCAATATATCCTCGTACAAGAGGCGTCAAAGCGAACAACTCGCAAACAATCCTTAAAATCCGTATAGTTTCCGTGAATTTTCACGTTCAGCGCTTTCTACTTGGACTTTATCATAAAACTACATTATCGTATTTTACGTAAAAAATACATGAAAAACATGTATCATACTTTAGAAATGGTTGTTACGTTGTCCTAGAATTTGAATAAAATGAACGTGTAACCCGTTAGCCGAGCCGAGCGAATCAAATTTTCGGGAAAATTTACTTTATCGATATCAAGCGCCAACCAAAACTATTTTCACAATTTATTATACATGCTTTCGATGTACTTTTTCACGTAGAATGGTGGTCTATTTTACCATAAAATCCACGTAAATAGCACTCGGCGTCAAAAAACACGAAATAAACTAGGTCGGCGGCGGCGCTTAATTATTTTTTTTTTTTAATTTTTCACGTTTGCCAGGTGAATTAGGTTTCACTTCAAAAATAACAAGAGAATCTGACCAAACAATTTATGATTAATTATTAGAACCTTAAGTTTCTCATACGATTAACACGCGAATAACAATTTGAAGCGTAACCCTTTTTAAAATTAGTTTAAATATCGGATTTTTAAAAATAAAATAAATATTTATTATCTAGTTTGATCTGTTAAGTTTAAAGAAATCATTAGATTTTACTCGAAGATACATTTTTAAAGAAATTCATTTAAATTTACATAGCTCATTGTCGAAATGCATCTTTTCACATAGTACCACTAGTGACCGTATGAATGCGGTGGCGCTGCCCGCACTGGGCTCTCTCTCTCTCTCTTTCTCTCTTTTCACTCCGAGTGTGTATGCAGTGTACAAGTTGACTATTTCTTTTCAACTCTGTGTGTATGGTTATTTATCAACCCGCCCAGATCAGCATACACAAACATAGATATTGTAAGTCGTCTCCATTCAACAAACAGTTTATGCAGATATAAATTCTATAATGTATGCTACAACGAGTGACAGCATAGTATCGGATCTCATCCAAAAGTAAGTTTTGGTAAATGTATAGCTTTAATTTTGTTAGAAAATTATTAGTTTATAAACGTAGCTTACTACCTTTCTATAAATACAGTAAACGATAAACACAATCACGTACTATGCGAAATTGAACCGTACATGGTACATTATTTGATGGCAATGGAAGCTTGTTCTAATATTCAAAAATCTTGGAAAAATCTTCGAGCTTCAGACTGAAACTTATTATTTAATATGCAAAAACCAATTGACTTAATTAGAATGAATTAATTAATTAATAGCCAGAGTAACCAGGGAATGATGGCGAGCTTGATAAGACTTAAAAACTAACGTAATTATGTATGAAAGGTATGGTGGAAGTTTGACTAAATTTTTTATCGGTAAACCGAAACGATTTTGAACCCATACATCTGGCCATGTTTTAGGTGTAACCTTCTTTGCTGTCTCACATCACCGTGTCCAGTTTTCCAAAGAACTATAGTAATCTCGAAAAAATTCAAAGCACACAATTATCAAGAGAAATACAAGATACACTTCGATAATGTTGAAGCTCTTTGTTGTGATTCAACTTCTAGCAACACTGGTAATAAAAATGGAGCGTGTAAAATACTTGAAGAACTACTTGAGAAAGATATACTTTATTTAATATGAAGGCATCATATCCTTGAATTGTTATTGAGGTGTGCTTTTGAAATAAAATTTGGTAAGACTACCGGGCCTGACGTAGGGAAATTTACAAAATTTGAAGATTTTTGGAAAACTGCTGATCACGAAAATTTTGATATAGGAATCGCCGATAAAGTTGTTGCTGAATGTTTACAAGATGACAAAACTACCATTTTGAATTTCTGTTCAGAGCACTTAAAAATATAACAACCCAGAGCCGATTACTAAGAATTTCTTGAGTTGGTTGTCATTTTCCTTGGCGGCGGAAATATGCTTAAAAATATTAGCTTTCATCCACCTGGTCCTACACATCATGCCAGATGGATGGCAAAAGCAATATATTGCTAAAAAATATTTCTTTTTCGGCAACAATTTTTAATAAACAACAAAGAGGATGAACAAAATACAGAGATGTTTGCATTTTTATAATAAAAGTCTACGTACAAGCCTGGTTTTCTGCAACATCTGCTGTTCAAGCACCCCACCAAGATTTAGAGTTATTGAAGAAATTATTAACTACAACAGTATTGACGAAAGTATATCGCAGACTACAGTGAAAAAAATTTTTTTTATGGGACACCAGAGTTGACAACAATCTACTCACCAAAGATGATCAACAAATGCAATATTTACTGCCAATCATCAAAGAATATAGAAGTATTTTTCCGAATAGCACTAGAGAAACTTTGATGAAGTCATTCGAATAAACAACTTCGTTTTATTAAGATAAATAATTGATTTTCATTTTGCATCTCAACATGTACAGTTTATTTAAAAAAACTAATTTCAATAAAAAGAATTAACGCTTTAAATTGTTAGTTGCGTGCTAAACTTATGAGAAACTCACGGACCTAATAATTAATCATAAAATATTTGGTCAGATTCTCTTGTTATTTTTGAAGTGAAATAGTAAAATAGACCACATAATTGCATTCTACGTGAAAAAGTACATCGAAAGCATGTACAATAAATTGTGAAAATTTTCCCGAAAAGATTAAACTTGGATTTTGCACAAAAATCTTCGTGCAAAATATTTTTGAATTACAAATGAATCGTTAGCGAGTTTATTCCCGTCATCGACATTGTACGGAGTGAATGTTGTTTTAGGTGTACTTATCTTTGGACCTTTGCTCTACGTTTCAATTTTCATACTAACAAGAATTTCGACTGATGTAGTGCTTCATAAGCCAGCTTCTTGTTGAGATAATTGTCTTATTGGGTAAAACTGTTTTCGGTAATTCAATAGTTCGAATACTGTCAAACTGAAACTGTGGATTTCCGTAAACTTTTTTGTGACAAAGCAAACTGGTTGAGCTCGCAACTGTTTTGCGACAATGGCGTCGCTTGGAGATACGGAACCGCACAGCGATCGGTTTGAGACTATTCTTAAACCAATTGTATGGAACCGTGGATCCACTGCCGCAGTTGAGTTCCAAATTTCGTTGTACGAATTCGACAATGTAGCAAAAAGCAACAAACGTTTCGCTGACTGATTCACAACTAGGTTATCCGTGTGCGGACAGACAGTGGCGCCGTGTGCGCTAGTCCGAAAAGTAAAGGTTTAATAGTGACATTTCATTAGTTACGTTATCTATGCAACACTAAAAAGACAGCCCTTATAATACTACGTTTCTTTTTTGAATGTATACTACTTTGCTCCAGGGCAAACCATACCTTGAGTCTTTTCTTTTATAGGGAAGGGTTGCAGAACAAAGCGGAGGATACTGCTTAACTAACGTGATGGATATTCTTCTCAATGCAAAAGAAGTTGGAAAAAATTAATTGGTTTTAAATAGTTTGGATAGTAAAACAATTAATGCGTTGATTGCATAAAAATACCACCACATTGACATTCCGGTGTATGAAATTATACCAACTGATAAAAAAATAGTAACTTGTTACTGGGCTAACAATCTCATTTAATTTGAAAGGCATTATTATTTTATAACATTTTGTGCAGTTTTATACAAATATTTGCTTAATGGTATTTCAACGGATGAATCGAAGTTACTAGAGATGATATTTTTAATTAAAAAAACACTTTTGGACAATAATAGTGAAATCCCAAAAAAAGCACATGGAGTTGGAGCTCATACATTCTGAAACAGTCAGATGGGAGTTAAACCAGCTTTTTCAAGACCGTTGGATGCGTTGCTTAGGTCCATGGTCTTGACCTGATCTGAAACCTATAGACTTCTTTTATTGAGTTTTTTAAAAGAGAAAGTCTATGAAGCACTTGTATATTGGTTGGCTGAGATTTAGAATAGTTCCGTGGAGCAAATAAGAAAACCACGGCCATTTGTCAATAAAACGGCACTACTGTGCTTACTAAATAATGGACAATGTTTTGACCAACTGTTTATTATCATATTTAGTTTTATTTATGTTGGTAAGTTTTGTTCAAATTGTTTTTTTCAAATTAGTTCAAATTCAAAATTAAATTGTTCTCGTTTACGTCCTTTAACATCCTTAATTTAATGGGTATCCATGATTCAATGTTCCTACTTCGTAAGATCGTTATTAAGCACATGAAGTATTCAATATTTAATTAACTGCTACGAAAAGGGCTCGCAAAAGCTTGCTCTTTTCAAATCTGCCAAACTTCCATTTGAAAAAATTGAATTTTCAGTAATATATGGGGTATGCTGTTCGAATTAGCAAAATTATAGTTGACTTCCGGTACAATCGGAAGTGTTGTCAGTTCAGAAATAATTTAGAATCATAGAGCATCTCCGATAACATATAAATCCTAAGTTTTAAATTTCAAGTCTATTTGGTTCGCCATATACGCCTAACGGGTAACCTTAGGTGAATGACCCTGAATAATAAACTGAGAAGATTTATTTATTTATTTATTCGTATGGTACATTTTAAATATTGTATTGTGATATAAGTGTTATGTATGGTGCCCCAGAAGATCAGTATAAACCTGTATAGTGTGGTGACGAAACCGTGTGCAACAGTGGATTGGTTCGCCTTGGCAAGCATTTGCTTCAAGGTTTAGAAAAACCGCTTACCCACCTTAGTATTCATATGTAATAATATTAATATTAAGTGTGTAAACATTATAGAAGGTAAATATGAACATAAAATATAACAGCACAGCCATTGCATGACGACATACCGAGTTATTCTTTTTCAATTACACATTTTATGTTCTATGTGTAATTATAAAAGAAAAAATGTCAAAGCATTGTGCATTTCCTAGGTAACGTGATAAAAAAAATAATTAAAATTAAAAAAATCAAGTATGCAAAAAGGTCAATACTACAATCATTTTATGTCAACTTGTTTTTTACTATTGAGTTTTTATTAACTAATTACTAGTGAAATACATAATGAACAGGTATAATAATGAAGAAAAACTGACAATGCTTATGTGGTACCAACAAAATCTGAGCTTGAGAAACGTTCGGGACATGTTTTCAGTCCACTACCCTGAAAAGCCTATACCTTGTGCGAAAACCATTCTCAATATTTTTAACAAATTTAAAAGAGATGGTTGTGTTATAACTGGTCATAGAAAAAGAAGCAAAACCAATCATATTCTAACCGAAGAAATGAAAATAAATATCCTCTGTTATGTCGAGGAACGACCTACAGAATCACTTTTAGATGTAGCTAAACATTTTGAAATTTTGTATAGCTCGGTACACAGAACCCTAAAAGAATTAAAGTATAAACCCTATAAAATTTCAAATCATCAACAACTTACTGAGGAAGATAAAATAAAGCGTACCGATTTTAATAAAACAATGTTCAATTCGTTAAATGAAAATGAAGAAATAGTAGGTTAAAGAAAAAGCAAAACAAAATAATGGAAAAATAGATAATCAGGACAAGAATACAAAATATTGCTGAACTTCAAATGTTCTTCAGATTCGTAAGCCATAATATAGCTTCATCCGTTAAATTATGAATGTATGGAAACCCTCCTTTAAACTTCGTTAATTGACAATCCTCTACAATATGTGTAACTGTCTCCGGTTCGTTACCATAGTCACAATTTGGATTAGAAATTGTGACTGTGGAAACGGTATGTAAGTATCTAGGTATGTTTGATCAAAACTCTAAGACGTTTCTAATTTTTCTAATTTGATATGTGTTATAATATTAAATCGTATATCAAATGTCAATTAAATAAAATTTTTCTCATTATCCACCACTCACACTAAATACTGAGCAATCATAAAGTTTTTAGATGAGGTGCGGCTATGACTTTGACATTAGCAAATTTTTCATGTCTTTGATAACAAGATGCGTAATGTTGGTTGCATATACGATACATCTAAACTAAATCTTTCTTTTAAACAGTGCCGTATGCCCACTCGCCGTTATTGAAAGCACAGTTACGGAAGTAAGATTCATTAATCAATCTTTTATATTCTCATGAAAACACCATTTTTTCATAAAAATTTGATGAACACTGACATTCAATTGACGTTTAATAGCTGAAGTTTTCAAAAACATGAAAAATCAGTTAATGTCGAAGTCACACCTGTAATATACGTATTTATGTTAAGAGTATTTAAGAGTAATAATATGAATCCGGCAACGTAGTATTAAGTTGAGTAAAGAAAATTGGAAACGATGTACAGGTCAGCGGAAGTGGCGAAAGCGTCGGTTGTAGTAGTTGTACAGTGGCGTCCTTTGTTAATACAAGTTGTGGTCAAATGAAGTCTAGTGGAGAAAAGATGTTTGGAGTTTCATTTCGAATTTATATTTAATTAGGGTTATCTCACAATCTCAGAAGTGGGATTACTTAAAGAACGGAAAAACAAAGGAGAACACGATTAAAAAATTTCCGGAAGTTGGAGAGTTGTTTGCACGTGTCGGTAACCAAGAATCATAGCCACTGAAGGTGTCATGGCTAGCCGTAGTGAGGAAGTCGATATAACGGGGTTAGTGTCGACTACGATAAAGGCAGCGGTGCTTGCAACCAAGAGTAAAATAGGGCACAAAGAATTGGGGGCTTTGTTACCATTATTTGGAGGTTCGGCAGGAGAAGATGTCGAAATATGGTGGAAACAACTGAAAGCGATACAAAAATGTACAGCGTGACGGAAGGCATGATGCTATTGTTAGTTGGAGGAAAGCTTACCGGTGCGGCCAGAGTATGGTACGATTCAAAACTAGAGCATGTAACGATGACGCTTGAAGAATTAAAGACAGACTTAATGCTAATGTTTTTGACTCGAGAAAACAAAATAGAAACAATGAGACGTTTTGAAAGAAGAAGATGGAATAGGAGGGAAATATTTCAGTAGTATTTTCAAGAGAAGGTACAATTGGGTCATAAAGTTGGGTTAGGAAACCAAGACATTTTGTTGTATTTGATAGAAGGGATGGACAATGCAGTGCTTTAAAGTCAGTGCAAGTTAAGGAGTTTTGGTACATTAAATAAATGCCTAAAAGCAATGAATGAGCTGTCAGCATTTGAGTGTGGCAACCAAAACAAGCGGCCACAGGGCAGGTTGAAAGAGTAAACCAAATAATTACCCCGATGTTAGCTAAGTTATGTGACAAACAGAAGGAGTGGGATGACGCTTTAAGCGAAGTTGAGTTCAACATTAACAATACCTTAAACAGGAGTATAAATAACACTCCCAGTACGCTGTTATTTGGGATAAATCAAAGAGGAAAAAGTAATGATTTGCTAAGGGAATATTTGGGTGATGACAATGAAATAGACTTGGAGGGAGCAAGGGATCGATCTGCTAGGAACATTGAAAGGTCACAGGGTTATAATGAAGGGTATTTTAATACAAAATATAAACCAGCAAGGAATTATGCTGTTGGTGATTATGTGGTTATTACGAATGTTGACAACACCTCCGGAGCATCTAAGAAATTAATACCACAGTATAAGGGACCATACATTATTAGTAAAGACCTTGGGAATGACCGATATGTATTGAAAGATGTACCAGATACACAATTGTCACAAAAACCGTTTGATTGCGTTTTTGAAGCAAGTAGATTAAGAAAATGGTCAGAAAATAATGTCTAATAAATTTTGTGTGTATTTAGTAGTGTTATATAGTATTAAGAATTATGTATCTGATCGGGTCGATCAGAGCTGTGAGGATTGGCAGAGTTGTAAGATACGTATTTATGTTAAGAGTATTTAAGAGTAATAATATGAATCCGGCAACGTAGTATTAAGTTGAGTCAAGAAAGTTGGCAACAATGTACAGGTCAGCGGAAATGGCGAAAGCGTCGGTTGTAGTAGTTGTAGCGTGGCGTTCTTTGTTAATACAAGTTGTGGTCAAATAAAGTCTAGTGGAGAAAAGGTGTTTGGAGTTTTATTTCGAATTGATATTTAATCAGGGCTATCTTACACACCTGAAATTAAAACTTTATGATCGCACCTTTATTTTGAAGTTGCCAGGATGGAAGAAGAGGTGCAAAGCCGGAGCTATCACTGAAAATCTTGAAAAATAACAATTCAGCATATGAAAGGTTAAATTCGCGTCTATCACTGTTAACCGAAAATACATGACAACTGTCACTGTTAACCTAAAATGCATGGTACATCTTACATATCTCCCACTTTCACTGACAAAAACGTCCACTTGTCACGTGATATTTAGTGTCGTCTTTCGGTGCTTTCTTAGCATGCTTATTTCATCTTTCGGTATACAACAAATATAAATCTAGGTACTTATAATTAGTCTGAGATCCGCCATCATATTTTAGAGTAAAAAATAATTAGAAGGATAAAAGTTTCACAAATGACAACTTTAGTCGATAACTAAGAAATCAACTTTACTAATGCTTCCATAATGGAGTATTTTTCACAGAAGTTTTAGGTACGACAGTTGACCATCATCAGTACCCGAAAATTGATTAATATATTGTAGTAAGGGAACGACTTGTTTTATCATTCAAAAGAGGTCATTTTACTAGAATAGACATATTCTAAACGCAAAATAAAAAAATACAGCGCTTGGTGTACTAACTGTTTTCTAAAATGAGACTAATTGACCTTAGAGTTTAGGAAGTACCATAATGGAAAAAAACCTGTAAACATACCCAATTGATTCGACGAAGTACAAGGGTAAGTATCTACTTTTATGCCTGTTTCCTCAACCCTAAAGATGAACTTAAAAATAGTTCAAACAAAAGTTATTAATAATAAAGTTTCCAACAACTTCCGTTTCATAACTTTTTTTGTGTAATTAATATTGTTGGATGTGGATGTGTGGATCCGGAGTGAAAATATCTAATACAATTTATTTCATCAATATATTTTAGCTTACTTATACAACAATTAGTTATTGTGAAAATTAAAAACGCGCAAGTCATGAATATTCTTTAATAACTTCGATTAGATGCTTATAAACCAATTTTGGGGCATCCTTCGCCCATATAAAGTCAAGATGATTGAATAGCTTGTAAGGGATTCTATACATTCCTATACTATTTTTAACTCCACTAACTAACCTTTTAACATCCTACAATTTCGTAATGTCACTGTTAATTCTACAACTTGTAAATGTTACACTTACAATTTCGTTGGCCACCCAATCGTCATCTGCATACATAAAGTAAGTAGGTACGTTAATGTTATTTATCTCGTAACCAGGCGGTGTGGAATTACCATACTCAACCATATTCCCCTTTTTTCCATAATCGAATTGCATAAAATTGCCATTGTAATGTATTTCTTGTATGTAATGTATTATTGTTTTAATTGAAGTTCCTGCTGGCGAATGACCTAACACTAGTGGAAGTAATTTCTGCAAGAATTAATATTACCAAATTGCACTTAATTATTTCTCAACTACTTTGTCAAACTGATATTTATCAAATCCACATACTAGAAAATAAGTTGTTCGCATATAATCTTCTCGACTTCTAAATGTTGGCAGCCATGTGACAAAACCTTCATTAGTAAACCGTACGGAAGGTACTGCTTAATTCCTAAATGTTTCACTATCCACTGCAAACACATATAAGTTTTTTGGTAAAATAGATACATCTAATAAATCTTAATTTGGTAACTTTCTTTATAATTCCTTGAACTATAACTATTTCGAAATAGTTTTAAATGTAATTGATTCCGCCAACAAAACAATCGGCAATCGGATGATGTGTAAAAAACAACACTAGCTACCAAATTATTTCAAAACGTCTACTTAACCAGTGACGTTCATATCGTTGATGCTACAAGATTTTTAAGAGCAATGCAGTTAAAAAACATTAAAAATCCATACATGAGAAATACATAGTATGGTGCAAATATGAGCAAACAAACTTTATTTCTTGCATTTTACATTTTCAAATTCTTAAAAATCATTTTGCAAGAAGAAAGTTTATTTTGGGGAATACTTTAGATAAAACCGTGATTAAGTATTTAGTTTACACAGAAATCAGATTTTCGTTCTGCCGATCAGTTAGTTACAAATTTTATCCATTGCCAAAAATAAAGCAGGTAGATTTAATCTATGGGCAAAACAATGAACTGTCAGTAAGTTTCCTGGTATTTTTCGAAAAAGATTATATTGAAAACTATAGTATCCAGGACTTTTATTTAAACAAAATACCAAATGTCATTTCCATCAAAGGAAAACTGTGGTTTGGAGCTCTGGCATTATTTGAACTAGGTTTACCAACGAGTGTTGTTGCTTGTATGAACACAAAAGACTATTTCAATCCATCAATGTTCATTGTAAACTTAATTGTTTTACACAGCATGGTTGGCAAATTTTAATCTTATTTGAAACTGAGATGTTTCTAATGTATGCCAAATTTGATTATCGCTATAACACTTTTTTGAGTAGATAACGTTTCCAGTTTCTTAACAAAAATAGATATTACCTGAAATTCATTAACAAACGGAGAAAAATATTTTATAGGAGACTTTATATGACTCATAAAAGCAACTGGTGCCAAACCGATCATTAACTTGACATGTTTTTTGGCAAAATCCGGCATTAACGAAGCCATAGCATAAAACATGGTAGTTCCCATAGAATGACCAATATAAACAACTTCACCTATCTTTCCAGTTATGTTTCCGATGTAAGTTAAAACACAAGGAAGGTCGTATTTTGCCATTTCATGAAATCTACAAAGAAATCGTATGTAATTATGAATTAATTAAAACAAACATTAAATTCAATTAACAAACATCCAAAAATAAAGTTTTTCGGTTTTTCTAAACAAACAAAATAATTATCTAGTTTGTGAAGAAAAACTTAAAAGAAGTGAACAAGTAAACTTTTCTTTAATTGTTTTTGTGGTATATAAATTAGAACCATTGGGTTGTCGTAAAGCCAAGCAGCTTATTTTGACGCGGCTACTTCGACGACATCTAGACACCGTCGCTTCGACGCGAAATCATCTCGACGCGCAGTCATCTTTCTCGAACTCAACTCGACACGAGTTCATCTAGCGCGACCCATCTCAACGCGAGTTTATTTCATATAACAAAAACTAAGCCGTTTAAGGGTAATGTTTATGTAAGCTTTTTGCCTTAAAAAAGGGGTGTTGAAAGGTTCTTAGTAAGGTGATGTAAAACAAAATTGTTTGTTCTTATTTATCTTGAAGTTATTGCATTTTTTTTATGGGTCTGCAAATCAGGTAAAATCGATTTATCTCAGAAACTGATGTAAGTTGGTATAGAAACATGTTAAAGAACATACATTATTTTTTATCCTACAATTCAAAAATAGAAAAAAATACAGGGCGTTCCATTTAAAATTACCCAAATTTGATATAGTACGTGTTTCTGGAGCACCCTGTACAATCAAAAATATTTTTAAAATGTGGTTTTAAATAATCTCGATATATGTATGCTTTAAGATTTCTTACGTTATTTGTCGTTTTAGTGTTACAGAATAATTCGTTGGTAGTGCCCCACCCTGTATATCGATCGCATGCCGTGTTTGTAGTTGTTGCCAAAATACAAACAAACTGAAAATACAAAAACACCATCCGTAACACCAATTAGTGAAAATATAATCGTGCGTCGAGATGGACTCGCGAAAACAGGAGCTCACGTCGAGATGATCTCTTGTCCAGGTGATTTCGTATCGAAATAAGACGTTTCGGTCATAAACCAAGGGGTATAGGGGAGAACTGGGCAAAGTTGAATGCGCGTGTTATTTTAAAAAAAGTGGACACATCTATTGATGACTGCATGTATTATATCCATCGAGTATCAATCTAGCTCTGTTGTAAATTTGCGCCATCTTTAATTTCACTGCACTTGATTCGTGATTTTGAGAACTTTTGTTGCTAAGTTTTATACATAAAGAACTATGTTATTTAGATATTTAACGTTATTATACAGTGGCAAAACTAATTGCAGT
The DNA here is from genome assembly GCA_030710515.1 of Abscondita cerata. Classification (NCBI taxonomy): domain Eukaryota; kingdom Metazoa; phylum Arthropoda; class Insecta; order Coleoptera; family Lampyridae; genus Abscondita; species Abscondita cerata. The sequence goes on from JALBCR010002206.1 coordinate 54,140, forward strand.
TTGTAAGTGCTGGAAAGATTTTTTACCAAGAATTACCAGGTAATTTCTTTATGTTATTCATAATTTTCAAACGGCTACGGGTGCAAAGTGTACGCGTTACAATGGTAGAACAAATAAACGTAAGAGTTAGCAGCACAAGTGGACTGAGGAGAATATGGCTGATGTTATCGCTGCTATAAGAGAAGGTAGAATGACTTATATTAAAACTGCTGAACACTTTGAAGTCTCTTGTGCAACTTTGCCTAGACGTGCCAAGAAAGATGGTGAATCAAATATAGTTTCGGTAAAATAGATAGGAAGGTTTGGAAACATTTGTACGAAGTAAGCGAAATTGAGTTATTAAATCATTATTTGTTTATGGGGCAGAGGTTTTTGGTCTACGAATTTGTGATCTTAGACAAAAAGCATACGACTTTAGTAAGAAAAATAACCTGGATCATAGATTTAATAGGAAAAAAGGACGACCTGGGCAGGATTGAATTAAATGTTTCATTAAGAGCAAACCGGACGGCAGAATTGCACAGATCGTTTTTGTTCTTTCCATGAATATTCGCTATTCTATTGAATTCACTAACGCAATGGTGTCTATGTTGCCAAACAACGCTACGTTTCAATATTTTTTTTTTACTTCTGCAAGTTACTAGCATTTCAATAAAAAAATGAAAATTACTTCTCATTTAAGTTTGTTTTGCAAAATTTTTTGAACTGTAACATTCTTAAAATGTGTTCCTTAATTTGTGTGACACTCAACTTTTTTTTAGAAATTTTGTACTTAAGTTTTTTTTTTTTGTAAATATATGTATATACATTTTTTTTGTTTTCACACAGATTTGGGTATTCTTGCTACCACCAATGTCGAAAAATGTTGTCGAATAAACAAAAAATTAAGAAAGTTAACAACGGGTGCATCATCTGTTGCGATAGCATTTGAAACCTGAATAGTTCCGCCATTTTTTGACGTATTGACATATATAGTGGCTTGTTCGACGCGTCATTTTAGTCTATTTTGTGCCATAAATCAACTAACACCGATACAACGAGCAGAAATCGTCAAATTGCATTTTGAAAATGGGTCCTCCATTGTCAAAACGCAACGTACCTACAAACGTTTATATCCGCGTGAAACACACTACAATTCGCAATTTGGTGCAAAAATTTATGGCCACCGGCAGTTGTGCGACCAATTGGCAACCCAGAAGACCGAGACCAAGGCGCTCAAACGAAAATATCGCTGCCGTAGAAGCCGATGTTCGTGAAAACCCAAACACATCGTATCGACGCCGTGCATTGCAGTTGGGCTTGTCTGCAACTACATTGCAGCGCATTTTGAAGGACGACTTGCATCTTTTCCCTAACAAAGTGCACAACGTTTGTTGCCGCAAGACAAGCCGTCGCGTCTTGCGTATGCTCATTTCGTCGAAAACATGCTCCATGGTGGTGGTGAGTTTTGGTTCAAAATCATCATGAACGATGAAGCTCATTTCACATTGAATGCCGCTTTTGGGCCGACGAAAATCCTTGTGAGATATTCGAGGAACCTCTCCATGATCAAAAAGTGACAGTTTGGTTCGGCGTATCGGCCAAAAAAGATCATCGGGCCGTATTTTTTCAAGAACGCCGTTACGTTCAATGGCGCGCGCTACAGAGCGATGCTGCGTGACTTTGTGTTTCCGGAAATGACTCAAAATCATATGGCCCACTTCTGGTTCAAACAGGACGGAGCCACAGCACACACTAGTCGCTATTCAATGACGCTACTCCCACGATGTTCGACCGACGCGTCATATCGTAAAACGGCGATTTCGACTGGCCACCGCGCTCACCCAATTTGAAGAGCAAACCCAATATTCGCCGGGAAATATCGCTTATTACCACCGAGACGCTGGAAAATGTGATGCAAAATGCACGAAAAAGGGCATCTTTGTTGGATATTATATTCAAAAGATGATGGAAATAAAATAGAAAGGAACAAATAAAGTTTGTGTAAAAAAAAAAAAAGTTGTCCACATCAAAAGTTTTTCAAGTTTTAAATGCTATCGCAACAGTTGGCGCACCCGTAATTTACAAAATCACTACCCCCGGTGTGCTCTTAAACGGTATCCATAATTAACTATTCGTGCGCTTTCTTTCTTAGACCAGCTGGATTTAACCAAGAAAGTGTCAAAGAAAATTGCTAATTGAAAGTAGAATCTATGATGTAAAGGAAACAGGTATTAATACAATTCCAACAAGCCTTCAACAATTATTAATTCCTTCTGCAGAAAGAGGGGTTACTATAACTTGAGGTTATTGGTTTTAATGCAAACCGCCATACATTCCACTCTTGATGATTTTTTCCAGAAACAGAGAAAATATTTAATTATTAAAGCGTGGTCCACCACAAACTATTGCTTGGCATCCTCTGGTTGGATGCAAACCAAAATTTCTCTTAAAAATCGTTACACCAAACCATCTCCAGATGATCCAGTATTATTAAATCTCGACGGTTACGCAACCCATACCAAGAAAATTAGGCAGCCAAACATACTAATATGCATATATTGTAGTATATTCTATCTCATACATCTTACAGACTCCAGCCTGTTGATGTGGCCTTTATGTTTCCATTATCCACATTTTATACCCAAGAATGCAAAACATGGCTTTGACAAAATCCAGGGAAAGCCATTACAATATGTCAAGTAGGTAAACTTTTTTAAAAGTATCATAAAAGCATCTACTCCACAAAGTACATACATCAACGGCTTAAAAAAATTGGTATTTATCCATATATTCAAATATATTTCCTGAAGAAACATTTGTCGCCAGTAAAACTATTGACGAAAATCTTGTTAGCAATTTGACAGAAAGGGACGGTAAATTTGACGATAAATAACAACACCGTAAGAACTCAGGACAATATCTGCCCTTCAACTACATCGTGATGTTCAAAAACTTCATCCACTAAAACACCTTTTGTTAACATTAATGTTGCAGATAATTTTCAGGATTCCAGACTTTCATGATCATGTGTATAAACACAAAAAAACATTACGAGTGATATAATGCCTCTGCCTAAAGTAAAACTTGAATCTACAATGAGACGCACTGCCAAGAATTGAGGAACAGCGATCTCTTGACAAATAGCTGATACTGAAAAGAACTTTAACAAAAGAAAGCAAAAAATATTCCAAAAACAGATTGTAATTCCAAAGGTCGCTAAGGGAAAATCTAAGAAACAGGACAAAGCTAAAGCTAAAACTGCGTACCCTCTTTCCACTGATAAAGACAAAGAGGATTCCTGAATCCTGAACAAAAAAAATTGATAAAGCAACACCTACTTCTAGTGAGGGGTCAAAAGGGTGGATTGCGTGATTCATCAGCATTCTGTTTTCAATGATGTGCAACAATCTAGGTTTCAGGTAATAAATTGCTTAGTACATTAAACAACAATAGTAAATCAGATTCATTCAAACAACATTTCTCGTAAACTATGAGAAATAGAGCACATGTGTCACACACATCCGTACTTACGTAAAATTCCAAAACTCGACACTTGCAGTAGATAAAGAAACGTGAGCTTTCGAATACGTATTTCCTCGTGCATTTCCCAACCAAACGTCGTAGCCCAAATCGGATAAAATAAAAGCTAGCGATGTATTATCCCCAGTGATTAAAAAATCGGCGCTACTACTTAATAACCCATGCTGAATGAACACAGGTTGTTGACCGCTTTGACCAAATTTATTTTTTGGAATACGATGCACTGTCAACAAATATCCATCAGAAGTTTCCATAACGTGCGATTCTGATTGATAACCATGACGTCGGATAATTTGTGGCTAAATCATTAAACCCACTTAAATAATTTTGTAAAGAAATCAACACTTACAGCCATTAAGTATGCATCCGGATTATAATTTTCTTTAAGTGCCTCATCCGTATGTAACAGTTCATTAGTGGCATCAAATTCATCGTACTTCGTTATGTCTACTTCCGAAAAAGAGGTTGCTAATACATTCAGTAGTAGAAAAAAGTAATCATTGCTATAGACTTTTAGTGCGAATACTACCACCGCCACCGATTAAAATTAATTGTAAATTACACTGTATAAACTATATACTATTGCATCATTAATGTGGCAATTTGAACTATAGATCAAATTATTCGACCTCAAAATCACATTTTATGTTTATCTGTGTAATGTTAATTATTTACAACTAGTCTTTAAGCGCGTCCTACAGACGCATGAATTTTGACCTTATGGTCATAGGTCAAAATGATGTATACAAAAGATGTTTGTCTTGTCAAGACAAACATATTTGGTAATAAAAATAAAAATTATTTTGAAGTTTGGGGAGAGTGGGTGTGGCCAGTCCTCCAGGGGGTTACGTTAGAGTTTCAAAAACCCTTGCATCCAGACCGCCTAAAAATCCTCTATCGAATGGTGTATTCATTTTTTTCAGGAGTTGATAAACAGACAGACAGACAGAGATTTCAAGGAAATTATAATAATTAGATAGATATATTTATAATCAAATGCACATAAGAGTCGTAGAACTAGGAGTTCTTTGTGCTTTAACGTTATTTCTCACATCAAAAAATATATATAAATTTGGATTTTTACTTGAGAAACAGGAAAACATTGGAATTAAACAGGCGGCAGGAGGTTGAGTAGGACTTTGTTCACTATTTCGACTTGATTAGAAGGAGAGTGAATAGTGAATGTCTAGTAATATAACATAGGTATTCTAAAATAGAACAATTGTGGATAATAAAATAAATAAAAAGAACGTAAAGATCTATAATGTGATAATAGCTCTGCTAGTGTTATAAATGTTACACTCAATGACCAAAACGCTCATTGAGTGAAACAATTGCTCACAACGCGTTGCGAAATTCGCGATATGGATGTTATCATAGATAAATATACCTTACAGATAGTACATCCAGTAAGAAGTATTGACTGTTCGCACAGATACACAAATTAACGTTTTCTTTAAAATATTTAGTGCACCAAGTATTGACAATAAATTGTCGTAAGTAAAATAACAATGGATAGCAGAAAGTAGTGCATCCGACTTTGGTCACACTACTACGTGACAGATGGTGCTGTAAGTTTAATTCACTTGTAATTAAATTCAACATGAATTGCATTTATTGTTCCTTGCTATAATGTAAGAAATTAGTAAATTTTTACAAAAGCAATTTGTATACTAGTAACTAAAACTCATGAGTACAAAAAATTGAGGATACACGGAATGATACGGACATCTAGCAAGAAGAATTAGCAACAAAAAAGAAGCAGGGTAAGAAACTAAAATAGCAGTTAAACAGTGGCCAATCAAGAAATGAAATGAACATGGAAAAAGACCGGAAGAATTGGAAGGAGTGGATTAGAGAATAAGTGTAAAACAGTAATATCCAACATTCGAACAGTGTAAATTGATTTAGAGAAGCAGAAGATAAATTTAAATTTTATCAATAATCGGATCTCTTCAAAAAAACACAACCTTTATCTATTCTTACATAATTTAGAATGTCAAATGCAAGGAAACATCTTCATATATTCAAAACAACCTGTGTTACGGAAATAGAAACCTGTCCATTTTTTGGTTTTTCTAAAATCAATCAAAAGTCGTATTTTGATTACTTACTTTGGTTGACGACAATTTAACTAGAGATGTTTTTTTGAATTTATCAAATTCAAATTAGTTAAATTGCCAAAATAAATACAAAAAAAAATGTGGGGAAAAGCGTAATAAGATTACAACTAAAACAATTGAAAATATACCGTATTTTCAAAAACAAAATTTTGAATTTCTTGTGTGATCTTTAATTATTAAATTTACAGTTGGCAGATATAGGATGGCCAAGAGTCATGTGTTTCTTCTCTTAATATTGCTTTATTTAAAGAGTTACGAGGAAAGTGCGTTCGACATAATTCATATAATTTTGACGAGCTATATCTTTTATAGGGCTACACTGTGTCCAGAATCATCCCCAACATAATCTCACTTTGTTTTTATAATTTATTTTCAGCAATCATTTTTCAAAGTTTCATTATAGAATTTCAAAAAATAAATTAAAAACTTGCTTTGTTTTTGGGACCTTTGTGATAATAACTCCAAAAGTATTAACTAACACTTACAAAAATAGCTAGCAGTAATACCCGGAGTTGCCCATGTAGGTCTACTTATGCTTGTAGTTCCCCTCAGAAAGGTCAAGGAGGGATGGGATCTAGCCTATGTTACCCCACGTAAAATTTTGGTCGTGTAAGTCAATTTTCAACCCTGGAGTATGAATATTCCAATTATTTACTGAAAAAAGACATACATTTTGTATTTCTTTTACACCTTTGGGTAACCCAAGATTATGTCTATTGGTATAAAGACGTGTTCTACAATTAATATACCTATAAGATTACAATTCTTTCAGACACCCATTTATCACACCATTTGGCGCAATCCTTTCATCAAATGTCTTGTGTTATATTTTGTTTTTTGTTTATATTTAGAGTTCGGGCAGAAAACTGTCTAGAAAATTCTTGCAGTTTGTAAAAAACAAGTTTAAGCAGACATAATTTGTTTTTATCTGACCGATTCTTTGATTATTATTGTCAACTAAGCGTTGGTAAAAATTACAATGTCGAATCGCATACTGTAAATACGGAAGAGATTGTACAATAGCAAACAAACACCGAAGATAACTTCGTCTTTTGGGACTCTTCAGCTAATGAACTAACTCAAGTGTAAGTTCACTATTGTACAATATGCGCGACTGTCAACTTATTACCCAAAGGAGGGCAGTTCATTATATACAACCGTATTAGTATTACTTATTATACTTAGGGATAGTTTTACAGTCTCTGGTTAAGGTTAACTTTTGGTTAATCTCCAAGGAGTCAATTATGACAACAATTATTACCATAATTAAAGTTAACCAATGATTGAAAAACTGGTCGTTAAAGATATTTTTAAATAAAAACCATTTGAAATCAGCGAAACTCGGTAGTTACGCTGTAACTAAGCATCGGATCAAAAAATTGTTTAAACAAAAGTTGTGTGTAATTACTTTTATTTAAAAATGGGGTATAAATATTTTTCAAATTTTTTTACGTTAATTTTTTTTTGCCATTTATTTATGACTAAACAACTATGATCAATGCCTTGATTTATGATGAACTCGTATTTTTCATTAAAATAAAATTCGAATACTATTCGTATTTAATAAATTTAGTTGCTATCTACATTACTATCATTACATCCTTCATCTACTACAAAAATATTGTAGATGCCGATTAGGCAAAAAATAAGTATGACAGAAGGTCATATACAGGTTTCATTTTTTGTTTGACAGGGAAAACGACCAGCAACTTCTTGGGAAATCCGTAAGCAAAGGACTGTTACATTTTCGAGAACAGAAGCCAAATACATGTCCATGTCAGAAACCGCTAAAGAAACAAAACATTTATGAAAGTATAATGAACTGACCGTAATGAACGCATTTTATTGTTTAATGATGGTAAGAACGCACATACATTAGCAATTACTCCTGCTTATCATGGAGGTCAAAACATATTGATATACGCCATGATTTTACTCGAGAGGCAAAATTAAATGATTGCTGATGTGTTGACTAAAACTTTGACTACTGTAAAGCATAAAAAACCGATTTCTAAGTTTGGGCTGAAATTACTATAGTGTCGATATAGCAGGGGTGACTATATCTATATGCGAACTTTATTTGAACTAACCGTTTTGAATTTTCGGTGTAAAATTAAACTAGTTCGGTAATTGTTGATCCATAGTACCGAACCAATATAAGAAAAGAAAAGTAAGGTTAAATTTCTCTTGTTGAGATTAAGTTTATTTAAGTAGAAAGGTAATTTAATAGTTTATTAAAATCGATTTTTTTTAAATTAAAATTTAAATTAAAAGTGAGGTTAAATACAAACGGTATCAAGTTGAGATGGTGTAAATAGGATCGAACTAGTAAAATAACTAACCCCACTGTTTTAGTTCGGTACCCGTACTAATAAATATACGGTGTAAATATATCCTTGACACTTGTAACTCGTACACGAAGCATTTAATAAATCTGTTACACTCTATCTACGGTGTAGGAACTTAAATTACTTTTTCGGAGATCAAATGTTATTACTGTGCTGCATTGTAGAGGCGCTGATGCTTTGAGTGGGATGAAGCGGGATATTTAAATTTATATGATTTGTAAGTTAGTTGCTTGGAGATTAGGTTTATTAATCTGACATTTATTCTCGTAAAAATGATTATAGAAACTAAGCTTGTCAAGAGGTAATATAATTAATACCTACAGTGTACGATCAAGCTACTACAAATGTTGCTGCCATCAATTACTTAATTGATAGAACAAAACCACAATATCTTCGAGTAGGCGTCAAATGTATCACAAGTATTTTTAAGTAAATGGACAAAAGGTCATTTCGTTGTTTGATGACCGACATCTTAAAAAGGTGTGCACAACAATTTTAAAAAAAAATTATAAAAACCAGAATGGTAAAAAAAGTATTGCAAAATAGGAGCACATTGTTAATGCTTATAAAATTTACCATTTCGAGCGATTCAGAATAATGAAGAAATTAACTGACTTCCACGTTATATCCTTGGAAATTTGCTTAATTTTTCGACAGTGTCAATGGAAGCAACGGTGCACGCATTCGCGAAAAAGTATTGCGATGTTCTGCTACTAAATCATCACCACATTGGCAATTTTGAAATGATGCAATTAGATTTCTAGAATATAATATTGCATCTTAGGGAGGTAAAGATTTTACCTTCCTTGTTTGACCACCCTGTATTAATATTTATCATAATGGCCTGAAGAATCTGTTAAAGTAATTCTTCCTCTACAAAGAAGTCTCCTCAAATTAAATAATACGAGTTCCCGTATAGGTAAAATTGATACTTCTGTGCTGGCCTGCAATTGTCATTTTTGATATAAAATCTTGAATAAGTCAGAAACGGTTAGACTTAGGTATAGAACATTATACATCGAAAATGTTCAAAATTTGTCCCAGAATCTAAAAATGCAAGAATGTATAAAGTGTTCTATTTAAAATAACAAAGTTGATAGTTACTTCCGGTATAACCGGAAGTACCACTATCTTGAAAATATTTTAGCTGAGTTGGCCCTGTTGACATTAGCATGTGACGAAGTTTTCAAAATAATCAAACGTCTAGTTTCCGAGAAATCGATCGCGGTTATTCAACGTGAGACACCCTGTATAGTATTTCTATTTTTACTTGAAACTCCTCAGGTAATATGAACTTTGAACCCAATTTAAAAGCAAAAAAAAAGACAAAATGTTAGAAACATTTTCAACACTGATTCCAACCCTGTTTTATTCAAATATCAACGATCTCGACCTTACACTACAGCACCTATCGTTATAAATATTGAAAGAAATTATGTCCATGCGTAATTTATGAAAACCGATATAATTTATATAATTAAAGGCGGAAAGTAACACACAATGTAAACCACCGCAAAAAGTTCATGTTCTCCTGACATTCGGTTCTGATATTTAAAGTAAGACCGAGAAATGCACCAATGCCGTAACCGTACATATAATATTCCCTTACAGTTCATGACGATGTCAGTGTAGTAACCAAAATAAAGGAAACAATTCAAATTTCCGTATAAATAACCCCACAATTTTGGTCATGAAATGGTAAGAGCGCTGGTATATACGCGAACGTAACATACAATGTGCAGATCCTGAAACTCATGTTATCCTATTCCTGAAATATAGATATCGGAGGCAAAACGGCGAAACTATAAATATATGTTGTTAGATAAGTAGGAAACGGTGGGAGAATGAATATAACATTGGACTTATACAACATTTTCAGGTATTGAGGAGCTAAAGAAAATTTTTGCGAAGAGATCTTCGGAACTTGGCGCGTTGCAATTGCGTAGATGGCGCTAGTAACAAAGGCTAACGATGCATTATTAATTTAGTTATTTATATTGTTTATTTATATAAAAGGATTAAAACAACTGCAAGTTGGCTTATTTAATATTCTTTTATTAGGGAAGCATGATTCCAAGGGGGTTTAACTTACTTATATTGTGTAGATGTGCTGTATATGCAGTTCATAGAATATATAAATATAATGAGGATAATACCTTCCCAATATGATGTTCTCCTGATAGAAAAGTTGGGAATTACAATGCAAAACGGTTCTAAAATGCAGTGTTTATTTTGTTTTTCAAACCAAATTGAAGTCGTCAATTGATATGATAAAAACGTTATTTATATGATAAATAAATAATAAATAAGTGACATTTGAAATGTAAGTACCAAACAGATGTATCAAGTGTTCGATTAAAAAAAATAAGTATGCAATATAAAGTAAATAACCATTACACAAAAGTAGGCTCCTTTTGTGCCACAATTTAATAATACAAGACCAATAAAAATTAAAAATATCTGCGACAATTTGTAATATTAGTTATCGATATTTAAATAAATTAGTTAATTTTTAAATTTCACATTAGTAATTTATTTTTATTTGTACATTACTGTTAAAATTGTATGTAGGTGTTTAAATTTAAAGTAGTTTTAATTTTTAAAATAGTGTTATAAAATAATTTAAAAAAATGTTGTAACTTGACAATTTGTAGGTTTGGTTGCCTAGGCATCGGGCGTTTAAGTTGGAAAGTATGTATTTTTCTCCAACTTCATTAAACATATGTTATCTATTTATTTATTCGTATGGTACATTTTAAATATTGTATTGTGATGTAAGTGTTATATATGGTGCCCCAGAAGATCAGTATAAACCTGTATAGTGTGGTGACGAAACCGTGTGCAATAGTGGATAGGTTCGTCTTGGCAAAGCATTTGCTTTAAGGTTTAGGAAAACCACTAAAACCTAAACATGCCAACCCTTACCAACATAAAATAAAACAGCACAGCCATTGCATGACGACATATAATGGACCGGTCCAAACGCCAGTCACGACAATGACGAAAAAATAGTAGGTTAAAGAAATAGCAAAACAAAATAATGGAAAAACAGATAAACTGGACAAGAATACAAAGTATTGCTGAACTTCAGATGTCCTTCAGATTCGTAAGCCATAATATAGCTTCATCCGTTAAATTATGATTGTTTGAAACCTCCTTTAAACTTCGTTAATTGACAATCCTCTACAATATGTAACGGTCTCTGGTTCGTTTTCACACTCACAATTTGGATTAGAAATCGCACCTCAATTAAACAACGTACAGTTGCATTTTGAATGGCCTGTTCTTATGCGATTTACTTTTGACCAAATTCTTCTTTTTGATCAAAAGCCAGGACTTCTATTGTTGGATCATCAATGAGATGTATTAAAAACATCAACTCCAGACCATAATTTTTTCCACTCTTCAACTTCAGAAAAAAGCCGTAGTTAAGTAGTCTTGCAACCATATAGTACTTCGAGATTTAAGTCTTTTAGCAGGAGGGTTGTCAATGTCATTCCAAATTGGTAAGTTTTTGTTAAGTTGGCATTTATCCATTCTTCTTTTAAGGCAGTGTTCGTCGAATGTTCGATGGAGTAAAATATTACTCCTCGAACAATAACAAATGTAATATCAAAGAACAGGAAGCCAGTCGAGAGGAGTAGATTTAATGGTTCCACTAATTATACGCATAGTGCAATTCAACTTGGCATCTATTTTTTGTATGATAACTATTCAACCAGACAGGAACACAAATATTCTGCTGTAGAATAAACTAATGCCAATCCAGCTGTCTTTGCATGTGCTCCCCAAGTTGTTTCAGCTAATTTTTGAATGACATTATTTCTTGTTTTCATTTTTTGTTTGACTTTTCTTAAATGATTTTTGTAAATTAAAAACGTATCTAAACTTTGTGTTATTAAAGATAACATTAAGTTTTCTACTTTTCCTCTATTTCTGTTAGTAACATCAAGTTACTACCAACTATAATCATCCAGATGGCAAAACCACTTTTCGCATTTTCTGAACTAACCATCCACCCAACTGAATAGCTCGTTCCTGTGATCCAGAAAGTCCGAAAAACCTATGTCTGTAAACAAGCAACCAAACCTGCAAGTTAGTACACTCGATAACGGCCCTCAAAGGAAAGCATCTAGAACCTTTATTTTTTACAGTAAGCTAAGTCTACTACAAAGAAAGAGCTGATTAGAAATTGGGCATGGTTACATTGACGCACCATTTCGGTCCCAATCCCACCACAATCATGTCCAAAACAGGTTTTTTAAGGCAAATTACCTTTAAATACAATTTTTGTGCTTCATTACTCGAACCAATGTTGTTCGTAATGACAACTCGCATCTTTTGGTACCGGTGGCATGGTACCTGCACTGCCAACACATGGTGGATAATAATAATAATAATAAATTTATTTAGTATAAATACTATACAGAGAACAATAATATATAAAAACTATTTGAGATTGGAAGCCACATACCTCGCAACTACAATTTTAAAGGACTTCAGGTTTTCGCATTCTTTGATGATTTTGGGCAGTTTATTGAACTCTAACAATCCCCCACATAAAATGGTGTTATAAATTTTATCGGAAGAACATTTATGAATCAAAATGAAGTCATTACAGTTTCAGTATTATAGTTATGTATATTATTAAAATAAATGATTTTTTGTAAATATGAAGGCATCACCTTAGTTCTAATTTATATATAAATACAAAAACATTATATAGGATTTTTTGCTTAATAGACAAAAATTTTAGTACACTTAACATTAAGTCAGTAGGAGTAAATCTCACACATTTTAATATACATCTCATCGCTCTATTTTGTATTGATTGAATTTTCGCAATTTGATGATTTGGCATATTGTACAAAAGAGTACTACAGTATTCTAAATGACAAGCAACAAACTATTGTATAATAACATTTTTGTACTTGTAGCTAAACTTTGGCTTACTCTACATAAAAAATCCACCTTTTGTGAGTATTTCCTTATTACATAGTCACAATGCTGATAAAAATTCAATAGCGGATCGAATATAACTCCCAAATACTTGATATTTTGTTCATAATCTATTTTTATGTTGTTTATATTCACATTTATGTTACTAATATCTACTCTATTAATTACATGTTTTTTCCATATATACAATATTTAGATTTTGTTACATTAATATGAAGATTGTTTCCACAAGAGCCAATGAAATAATGAATTTAGTTCTCTATTAACTAGTTCTTCTAACTGAATTATATTTTGCCCTACCGCATATATCATCGTATCATCAGCGAAAAGAAATTTTGTTTCTATTCATTTTTTTAAATTTTTTCTCCTAATTTTTTTTCTTTATTTTTTTTACTAATTTCTTTCTTTTGTTTTTTCTCCCAATTTTTTTTCTCTTCATTTTTTCTCCTCATTTTTTCTCCTCATTTTTTTTCTCTTCATTTTTTCTTTTAGTTTTTTTCTCCTAATTTTTTTCTCTTCATTTTTTCTCTTAATTTTTTCTCCTTATTCTCGTAATTTTTTCACTTAATTTTTTCTCCCCATTTTTGTTATATTTTTTTCTTAATTTTTTTCCTTTCCTTTTTTTTCTTTTCATTTTTTCTGCTAATTTTTTTTCCCATCATTTTTTATCCTAATTTTTTTTCCCTCATTTTTCTCTTAATTTTTTTCAATTTTTTTTTGTTTTACTTTATTGTCATATCATTCTTGTTACTTAAATGAAAACAAGAAACCTCTGTCTTTTAAGATTGGAGCATAATCGCCATTTTTTGAAATAATTTTCCATAATACGCAAATCATCAGATAGTTTATTTTCAATTTGGAAAAAATCCGAATGTTGAAATGAAATTGCCATATCATCGGCGTAGACGCATTTTCGACATTCGACGTAAAGAAGGAAAATCAGAAATATATACATTAAAATGAATAGGTACAAGAACCGATCCCTGTGGAAGACCATTATTTAAAAATCTAAATTTACTGCTTTTATCTCCAACAAAAACTCTAAACTTCCGATTAGACAACATATTTTCAATAAAAGAAATAATTTTGGAACAAGAAATGACGTTAAACAATTTAAAAGTAAAACTTCTTTCCACTCGGTATCGTATGCAGCAGTTAATTCTAAAAGGTAACTCCAGTTTTGTTTCTTCTGAAATCCAACTTCGATATGTGTTGTTAATGCCAATACTTCATCACAACAACTTCTACCGGATCGAAGTCCTGCTTGTTCAATTGGTAATTTCTCTTCTATAAACGAATTAATTCTTTGAAAAATTAATCTTTCCAAAACCTTATAAATTACACTTAACAAACTTATTGGACGGTAAGAAGTTGGGTTTGTAGGAGATTTATTTTTCTTTAAAATTGCCACGACTTTACATGAATAGTGTTTATAATGATTCGGTAAATGGCATCAACTTTGCAAATTACGATATTTTTAAATAATCAACTTACCGAATTTATATGTATTGGTATTTTCTAGAAATACACCACTTTGCAAGTTAAACGCCTGATGCATAGGCAACTAAAACTATAAATCGTCACATTGCAATATTTTTTTAATTTACTTATTTTTTTATTTTATAAAATATTAAAATTAATTTAAATTTAGCTAACGATATACAATTATAATGGTAATATGTAAATAAGGTTTATCGACACTCGTGCGTTTAAGGCATTGAAGCTGTTACTTAGATAGCGATATGCACGTAAACGCACACATGTCCTTACTTTTAACTGTTGGCATTTTCTTAGTTTATACTAATCATACGTGTCAATGTTCATACACGAGATGTCGTCAGGACACACATTTTGCTTGTAAATAAGGTACTAATGTGAAAATTAACTAAATTATTGTCACAGATATTTTTAATTTTTTACACTTTTCTCAACTTAATAATATATTTATATATTTTTCAATTGACTGATAATAACCCAAACTGAAATTAAATTAATAAAAAAAATAATTAATATTTATTTATTTATCTACTTTAAAATGAATAAAGTTGAACGGTTCATTAATCGATACAATATTGTGTTGTTTTCTAAATGACCAATTCTAATTGTTAAGAAAGAAACATTTGTGTTTTCTTTTTTTTTTAAAATAATTTGACTGTTATTTCTTAGGTTTGTTTAATAAGTATACAATGACATGTAATAATCAAGATACATGTTATATATTTTTTATTTTAATTCAACAACAACAAATTAAAGTTATATCTACTGCAATACCTATGGAATTATGTTTTTACCGTTTTTTCCTAATTAAAGCAGGTGTAAAAATGGCTCATTCTTTTGTAATTAAACTATAAAAATAATGTTGATATTGAGTATGGAATTAAGTAAATTGCATCTTTTAAAATGAATAAATAAATTAATTATTGACGACCCTGATTAATTTATACTTATAGCTAATAATGATTACTATTATTGTTACAGTTATTATTAATTATGTTATCGAAAAGGATTGTTTACTTAATTTTTAGGTACTTGTTAGGCAACAGTAAAATTTTTGCATAATTAAGAAAAAACCTCTATATCGTCCTGATACGAACAAACGGGTAAAGCGTAAAGGCATCTATATATTAATTACTAAAGATTTTTTTTTGGGACTGTAAACGCTAAGGCTTTTTGTTTCTGGGTTAATCCAGACAAATGTGGTATCATTCAACTCGCAATTAAATGAGGAAGTGTCTAAAGGGTAGTACATTTCAAAATTTATAATTGTCTATTTTAAACTCAGGTCAAAGTTGAAAATTGGCTATATTGTACCATTTGATAGACAAAACTCAAAAACTACGCATCCAAAATGCTTCATATTTGAAATGTAATTACGTTATAACTTAAGAAAAGTATTAACGTGTATTTAAAAAAAATATCTAATGGGAGGTCAAATAAGGTCAAAGGTTACTACGCATCCAAAATGCTTCATATTTGAAATATAATTACGTTATAACTTAAGAAAAGTATTAACGTGTATTTAAAAAAAAATATATCTAATGGGAGGTCAAATAAGGTCAAAGGTTACTGTTCGGACATAACGTATGTATGGCACATGTATTATTTATTTATTTATTTATTTATTTATTTATTTATTTATTTATTTATTTATTTATTTATTTATTTATTTATTTATTTATTTATTTATTTATTTATTTATTTATTTATTTATTGTCCAACAGCAAAGCCAATTACAGGACAATCATACACAACAAATTTACAAAAAGAAGATTAATTAATATTTTACTATGTTAAGAAACTGAAATTACAAAAATAATATATAATAAAAAAAAAAAAAACTGTATCGGTGCTTACAAACTATTACACAATTTCTAAACAAGCCAAGTTTATATAAACATCAAGCATAAATTTTAGTGTGTGCTTGAAAAAATATCACAATTATAACATTTATTACACAATGCACACATAGTTGTTACTGGAGATTTTAAAAGTAAATTAGTTCTCGCTGTTTCAATATAAAAGGTATGTTGTAGTCTGCTATTATTACTTCTGGGAGTATGAAAATTTAGTTTTGCCAAAATTAGAGGACAATCAACTTTATTATGCAAGAGTTTGTACAAAAACGTCAAAGCAATAACTGATCGTCTTGTCATCAAAGAACGCATATGAAAGGTTTCTAGCAACCGATTACTGGGAAAACCTCTAGGAGGGTATAAGTTATACAATTTAAACCATAGATATTTTAAAAAATTTTCGTTGAACATTTTCTATCAGCATCTTATAACGGTCATAATATGGAAACCATATTAATGCACAATATTCAAGACGTGATCGAATAAAGAAAAAACAAGGTCCTTAAGGTGTTTATATTCGAAAATTGTTTGTGTTTCGCATTATGTACCCATCATTTTGTAAGAGGTTGATACCGTTTAAGTAATATGTTTGCTAAAAAAAAGATAATTCACTGTCGAAAGTTACTCAAGGTCACTAATCTCTTTTACATCTGACTAACATACTTCCTTCAATATTATAGTTAAATATTAAATGCGTATCTTTCCGCGAAAGCTAAGAACTTTGCATTTGCTAATGTTTAAGATTTAATTTATTATTCTTACACCGTTATGTATAATTCGTATATTGCTGAAAAAGCAATGGAGGACGGAAGTCTTTACAACTAGAAATAGTGTTTATCGTGAACTTTTATGTTAATACTAGTTATGCATGTGTCCATTTTATAACAACTATCTCTATTAATGTAAATTCAGTTTGTATGCAAGACAAACGGGTTTAGCTAAGTAATAGAAAGTATCCCACTGTTATAAAGTAACCGCAAGTAATGTAACATGTATTTGCTATTAACATGATACTTCCATGTCATTAGCTGTGTTTAATATTAAGGTGAGGATTCGAACAATAACTTTTCGTAACTTCCGATAGAGGCGCCACTATTGAAAAGAAGCAATTATTTTGAATTTAGTATATAATCCCGACAATAGATGGTAGCAAAATGTGACCTTGCGTTTGAATTTTAACTTAAAACATTCCGAACGTGACCGACGATAGACGAACCAAGTACAGTTTATTATATTTTCCATCGTTGTGTTTTATTACACGTTTATTATGTATGGTTATCTTTTGCTGTTAGTGACCGCTAGATCTTGCTAAATTTACCTTTACTTTTGTTTAATTTTATATGATTTTATATAAATCTAGTACGTTTCAATTTATCCCGATTTATTAGTATTAAGTGTTAATATCTATTTTGCAGTAGTACTTATGTGTTTTTATCGTTTTTATAGTTTTTAAGTCAATTATTATTAAGTTAATTAACCGTGAGTGCTGTTAGTGAAAAAGTTTCTGGTTAGTTTACAGAATATCGGTAATGCTTTAGATGAGCATTCTTGCGAGTATTATGTTATTTGGTATCAGTTTTGGGGGATCCGAATTAATTAATTCGTATCATAATATACTATTATATTACAGTCGAGCTTCTTCACAATTGCAAGCAACTGTGCAAGTACAATCGGAACCGATCAATGTTGAAAAACAAAGGTACGTAAGAAAGATGTATCTGTAAATATTACTGTGTTTTATTTTGTAGAGTGCAAACTCAAAGTTTAATGGATGTAGATGTACAAGCAGGCCCTTCAGGTGAAACGATACACGAAAGGTACTTAAATATCATTGACATTGTGGTATTATCATTGTATAAACAATGTTCATTATTATATAGTATATTCTGTAATAGTATGTTACAATGATAATTTCATTCGAAAAATTTAAGCCAATCAAAAAGCAGTAATATTTAAATTTGGCCCAATGATGATCTGATTACAGTGATTATATAACTCATTGTTATATGATCCAATAGAATTGTTTAATTTTTCATGGTTACGTCGAATAGATAAGCGAATATACCCTTGACGACGTGATATAACCGTTTTGGTGTTTCGCTACCTCAAAAATGTAAAGTTTCCTTAGTAACTTTTATTTTTATAAACGTCAAATAAAATCGTATCTGTTACGTTTAAATTTAATTGATGAAATTCACATATTTTCCAATAATTGTATTTTATTTCGTTATATAATCGTAATGAATACCACTCGAACATCGAAAATAATCGTTACACTTGTCTCATCACTCGTCGTATTCCTTATAACACCACTCGAGCTTCGCTTTCGTGGTGTTTCACAAAATACGTCTCGTGACTCGCAAGTATAAATAATCGATTATTTTCGATGCTCTTGTGATATTATAAGTGACAATTACACTAGTGTGATTATCATCGGAAATTAAATAATTAAATGGAAAGAAAAACAAACTTTTGAAGTTAATTACGTTAAATTGTAATACCATTTAAATTTTACTCATGAAATTATCCTTTGAATACCACTCGTGCATGCCAAATTGTTGATAATTTGGCATGCACTTGTGATATTACTACAGAAAATTTGACACAACTCGTTACAAACAAATCTGGAGGAACCAGAACTGGATCTAATTTTCATTCTTATCGAGAAACAGAAAGTATTTTCTCCCTGACCGTTTATGTTCCATATTTGATTTACAAATTATTTCTTTATCAAATAAACTTATTTCAAAATAACAAACACTGCATCTCAAGAGAACTTTCAATAATTAAAATCAAGTAATGGTCTTGGTGAAATGTTATTACGATTCCTATTGTTCCCTTCAGTAACAACAGAAATTATATAAATATTACTTTCAACAAATTTTCTTTTCTAGTGGTATCGATATCGTGGAACAAACCACACCTACAATCCAATCATTTATACCAGATGAAGAGATTGAGAGGTAAAAATTCAGTATAAAATTAATGAATCGCTTTCTTCATAATATTGTTTGTAGTATACTCGCACATGAACTGTATGTAGAAGCAGACAGAACCTCCAATAAGCCTGTTATTACAGGAAACCGAGTGGTTGACCTCAACTATGTCCTAGGTTGGGCAGTTACACTACAGTATGAGCATTCGAAAATATGTACATCTGGTAAATTATATTTGAAAGACGAAAGTAGATGGGGTTATGGATTGGTTAGTTGCCTTACATTTGCCTGTAATATGTGCCCAAAAACAATAATCCATTACACTGAAGATATTCAGAAAAAATCTAAGATTAATTATGGATTTGTTTGGGGAACTTTGGCTACCGGAAATACTTTTGGACATTCAAAGGAATTATTTTCGGTTATGGATGTTCCGGTGATGTCCTTATATCATTTTAAAAAGATTGAGTCTGATATAGGAGAAGTGAGTATTAAATTATAAATTAACTGATTCTAATGATCTGCAATTTGTATAGGTTTGGCAAGATTCTCTTTTTTCTGATATGGAAGAAGCAGGACAGCAAGAATATCAACTGGCTATGGAAAATAATGACGTTGATGATGATGGCTTGCCGTTTATTACAGTGTATTTGGATGGTGGCTGGAGCAAGCGGTCTTATGGCCATAGTTATAATGCTGCTTCAGGAGTAGTAAGTACTAAAATACAACTTTATTAATTAAGACCACAAAATTAAATCTTTATTTTTTTTATATATTTTTTGCACATTTGCTATATTTAAAGCTTCATGAAATTTATTTATATTAACAATTAAACGCTTTTTATCTTTACAGGCAGTAATAATAGAAAAGCGGACAAAGAAGTTACTCTTCTTGGGCGTCCGAAACAAGTATTGCTCTGTCTGTGCTAGAGCAGCGAACAAAAAAATGCCCGTCAACAAACATGTTTGTTTTCGAAATTGGTCAGCTAGTTCATCAGCTATGGAGGCAGACATTATAACTGAAGGTTTTAATCTTTCTATTGAAATGCACGGACTTCGGTATAAAAAGTTTATTGCCGATGGCGATTCCAGCGTACACGCAAAAATTCAACAAAATGTGAAGTACGGTTACTCTGTGCAAAAAATTGAGTGCACAAACCATGTGGTCAAAAATTATGGTAAAGTTTTAAGAACCATAAAAGCAGACACCTCTGTCAGCATTCATTGTCGAAAACAGCTGACGAATAAGAAAATAGAGGAGTTAGAAAAATCTGTTCAGAGAGTAATTTATTGTAATGTCGGCCAATCAGTAGAAAAATTAAAAAAAGATTTATTGAATACTCCATATCATGTGTTTCAACATCACCAAAATTGTACGGATGATTATTGTGGAGAAACGGGAATCATAGAAAAAGTGAAGTATCTGATATTACTACGTCTGGTCTTCTTCTTCAAATAAATAGTGAGAGTTGAACAAATAATGAAATAAACGTTTTTATATTACTTTATACTGTTTTAGGTGCTTTGGAAATGGTTGTAAAAAAATCTCACAAACTGATTGATAATGAGACAAACAATAGGGCAGAATTATTTATGTCAATTTTAGCTCGATTTAATGCGGGTAAAAGGCTCAATTTAACACAAAGAGGTTCATTTGAAATGAGATCTTATGCTACTGGACTCCGCTACAATAGTGGTGTTTCATGGCATAACAATCCGTGGAAAACTGCCACAGATTGTAGTCCTGGATTTTACTTCAAAAAGTACATTGAAGAATATTCAGAAAGACATAAAAGCAATGTTGCTCGGAGACTCATTGTTGATCGAAAAGAAAAGAAAGGAAAAGATGTTCGACTACCAAATGTAGATTATGGGGCAAAAGCGTTAGAAGCAGAACTATCAGTCGCAGAAATAGAGTCGGAGAAAACCAGAATTTTACAGCAACTTCAAGTAACATTAAATAGCAGTCTAAACATATAAAAAAACTTATATTACTGTTTTAGATCACAGAGGAAGACAAAATTACAATCGAATTAAACACAGTAGGGCAGTACGATTCTGAGACGTACCTGTTTTATAAAAAAAATAGGTTAACTGCTTCAAATTTTGGCGCAATTGTTAAGAGACTAGACCATACCGCATGTCATTCTCAAGTAAAAAACATATTATATGGAACGACATATCATAATGCTGCTATGGAATATGGTAAAATGAAAGAACCCATGGTAAGGCAAATGTTTGAAGAGCAGACAAAGATAAAAGTTCGTGAGTGTGGAATTTTTATTGACACAGAAAATGTTTACCTGGGAGCTTCACCTGATGGTAGGTAAATACGTCTGCCATAACATAAATACATATTTTTATTGTAGGGATTACTGACGATGATGGCATAATAGAAATTAAATGCCTATTTAAAGTTGCCCAAGAAGGCTTAACCCTACAGGAGGCATGTCAAAAATTTAAAAACATGCCTAAAATATGGTGGTGGAACACTGAGTTTGAAAAAAAATCACAGCTACTATTACCAGGCAAGTATGATAATCTCCCACAGTAAAATTTTTATTAGGTCATACTTTTAGATTCAAGGCCAACTAAATATCGCAAAAAGAAGCAAATGCTATTTTATAGTCTATAGTGGAGAAAAGAACAAATTATTCATCGAAACTATCGAACGGGATGTAATATTTTGGGAAACAATAATGCTCCCAAAACTTACAAAATTTTATGAAAATTGCATTCTTCCTGAAATTATCAGAAGAAATATTCCACGTGGTCTAAAATGCGTCGATCCAGATTACATCATTGACGCAAAAAAAAAAAAAGATAACGGAACCATGTTAAATTAGTATAATACGTTATTATATATATTTAGTCAACGACAAACACGTAACCAACAAAAATTCTACCCAATTACAAATACATCAGTTTTAAATTCATTTTGTCTTGTTGTTATCTATGAGATGCCTTGTTTTTTTTTTTCATTATGTACAAATGATTCAATGTAAATACATATAATAAATGTTTTTATGTTCATATAGTTGCGACCACTACAGTAAAAAAAATACCTGTCTGTGTATTTTAGGTCGATTCACATCATATCGACATGTCCGTAATGACACTGCAATGATATAACGAGCATCGACACAGTAAATAGATGAGTATATTTCAATTCGTCCAAAACTCCACCATTCACACTTTCGAAGTCACAATGGATGGGTGTAGTGAGTATGAATTGATTCTTGCAGCCTTACTTTTGGGCAAAGATGAGATCGAACCAAACTTGTCGTGTTGATATAATGTAAATAGACGTATTTCTGTTATCCAGCTTGTAAATGTTATTGCAGTCAATTCATTTCTCTTTTTTAAATACACTATGCAATCAGTTGCACAACCTAAGTAGATTACACCGTAAATATGATTTCATAGTGCATGGTGCTGTAGTTCGAACATCGTTGAGTTGACAGAAGTTTGGCAGGTGAAAAATTATCGTATATCAAAACTGATAAAATGAAATCAATGTTGGAATGGAAATAAAAATATACAATAGATATACGTTGCGTGGTGTTGTGTTTATTATTTCTTATAAAATGGACCTTAGTTATTTCAGCGATCCGTTTTACATTCCAGTCTAATCTGGTAAAGTTTCATTTTCTAGTCTAAAAATTGCTTTGGAAGGCTCATTGTCTGTTGGCTTCAAAATATTGTACTTTCCAATTATGTTACAAAATCAAATAACAGAAAACATAACCCTGTTCATTACTTGTAAATTTTGACGTCAAATGGTAAATATTATGCAGCGCTATCTGTACGAAGGTGCTTGAACTATATTCGGCAAACATTTTATCAAAATGAACAATTTCGTATTAGACGGTTTAATGAAATGGTTTTAATGGTATATGCTAGTAAATTTGCCTTCTGCAGTTAACAAAGTATCGAATAAATAGATGGTTTAGTTTCCAATTATCATATATCATGTTAAATTTAGGTTTAAGTACCGTTAAAATGAAGGTCAACTTTTATTGTATTGGTTTTTACAATAGGGGTAATTTAATAAAAAAATGAATGTTTGAGTGTGTAGATTGAAATGTTGTTAACGTTACGTTAAATTTTTGTTATCTCTTGTTCCATTATAAAAACGCTGGTTACGAAATTGTAAGATGGACGTTTCTATAATTTATTAGGCAACCCAAATTACATCATCCAAATTCGAATCCTCACCTTAAAGACTCAGTTGTGTCATTGGTTCTGTCGGTATAAACCTTTGAACATATGTAAGGCCATAAGAAGAAGTCGTTTGGGGGATAAGCCAGGTGATCTTGGTGACCAAGTAACTTCCCCACCTCTTCCAATCCAGGTTCTAAGAAGTGCTTTATTTAAAAGTTGTTTTATTTGATTCGCATTATGTGCTGGACACCCATCATGCTGATGCCACAAACTACATTGAGATTGAACGAACATTCATCGGTGAAGCAAATATTCTAAACAAAATTCATATCATTGCATATCTCCATTAATGTTTTACAAAATTCAGCATCGGTTTATGCTTTTAAAATTTTATGAACTTGACACCTATTTACACCACAGTCGATACTTTGTTGTCGAATGCTAATATTAGGGTTGAGTTGTACCGCACCAAGTACATTGATTTCTTCATCGTTGTCCATGTTCTGGTTTTGTTGAATCTGCTTTGGATGCTTGTGTACAATGCCGTTCTTCTGCCGATCCGGAAAAAGTGCAGCAAACAAAGCAGAAGTGTTTCTATAATTTTCACCTCTGTATACCCACTTAACCATTTGAACTTTCTCAGGGATTGTATACACACTCATTTTCAAAAATTAAATTAGAGAATATTACAATAAGGAACACGCAATAACAATTAATTGTAACGTTTACGTCAATACGAAAATTTCATAGTCTTAGTGGATCAATTTAATTTTTTTCTATAGTGAAATTCTTATGTTGCGTCTAGCCAGAGACACAAGGTATAAGTGCATTAGGTATGTATTTACCTACCTAAAAAATTTTGTGAATATTCTCATAGGATATGTCTAGTTACCATCCAGCGAAGAAGAGCACCTGACTTTTGCGTAAATCCTACAACCCCTAAAGAACTTTTGCATTCTCTATTGATAGATTGTTGTAGTGCCATATCATAAGCCACATAATTAAACTTTTTGGTACTAGTCCTCTTGACAACAAAATTTCCCTTCTAAAAATTTATATCATTCAAATAAACAGAAACCCATTTTGAATATAGATTACTCCCTCCAGTTATTAAATAGGGTAATCCATCATACACGCAACAAATATGAGAATTGAAATCCCCACCTCTTTCAGCACGTAACATTTTCCAAAGTACTTAAACTGCTTCCAAAATGAATGCCAATATTTAAACGTGGCAGATGAAGCCTGCTTCGAGAAAATCTTTCATAATTTTATCAAAATTTTCGATCTTATGAAGAAGAATTTTGAAATTATCTATATTGAATTTAGATTGGTAAAGATCTTTGGTCACAATTTTTAGGGTACTTTTTAGTTCATCACTTAAAAAGTGTTCGGTATATGTTTGCTCGTACCAGTAAATTAAGGACTTCATAAATAATCGAAATAATGCATCTGCTGCCAAAGTTAGTCCTCGAATAGATCTCGAAATTTGCTTACCACTAAGTATTAGTTTACACGAATTTTCTGCATAAACATTTGTTTCTACAAGAATAGAGGTAAGTCCTTCATCCCTGTAAATATGTCCAATGTTGGCAATCAATGACATGGTAAGATGCATACCACCCAATTGCAAGGTAAGTTTACCATCTATATTTGGAGGTTTGTTCCATAAAATTTCCCGTGTTTTAGCATATATGGCTAAATCTGCAGTAATTATATGTTGTTGATTGAGTACACTTGCCAATTCCACTAAACGAACCATTGACGTGTAAATTGTATCATATTCTGTCGGTGGGGCATTTAAAAATGGCAAATAAGCGACTTTTGAAACTACAATGAAAAACTGAAAATTGGAATCGATGCAAAATCTGAGGTGCAGGTGTCATTCCAGATCGATTGCGATTGTACGATTATTTCTTTTTATTGCCGATAAAGTCTGCATTGGTAATACAAAACTTATCTAAACAGTGATGAATGGACACATAAAAAAAATTCATTCCCTTTCAAAGAGATAAATAAATTATATGATAAAAGTGAAAATGGTTTAAAAGTATGATTATGTACAGTGTACGTAATTATATGTTAGTTTTAACTTCTCCTGTTTTTATAATTTGTAGGATTAACTTTTATTTCATATTTTAAAAAAAATTTAAATTATGTAAACTAATACTAATATTAAAATCACGATTCAACCTTTAGGGCCCTTACTCACGAGCCACTCGGTGGCGACCACCGGTGGTCGCCACTAGTGTTCGAGTTTAGCGAAGTATTAATTCAAATGGTACATTACCCACAAGCGACAAAGTAAAGACACTGCGTGTTTTACTCCGCGACCGGTGCTGCATCAGTGGCCGGTTGTGCTACAAGTCGAACACAGACACGTGCGTTCATTTCTAGCACAACATTGTTTTAAATGGACGATTACTCACGAGCCACCACCAACGACCACCGCAGTGTGCCGATCACCGTGTAGGTGATTTCTTTAATAATTAGTTCCAAAATGGATTTCGCAAACGTTAATGTAGACGATTTTATTACTGAAATTGAAAAGGAGCCCTCTATTTGGAACAGTGCAATAGAAGAGTACAGCAACAAAATAATTAAAAAAAATAGTTGGGAACGTGTAATATTAAAATTTGTAGAAGACTTCTCCGAAAAATGTGCGTCAGAGAAAAGCAAAATTGGTATGTAGGTTTTATTAATTATAATTCAGACATGTTTCAAATTTTACTTAATTGCCAAGGCACTTGCCCTTCATTCACAAAATAATTAGCAAACTTATCTCTGATGCTGTTAGCTGTTCTACCTCCTTGTGTTGCATCACTGGGCATGTTGTAAAAACCATCTATTGATAATGTGTGGTCAAAGTTGTATCCATCTCGTTCTCGTACGAAATTGTGAAGTATGCAGCAGGCTTTTACTATATCTTCAGCAAGGCCAGAAGAAACGTTTAGGGGTCTATGGAAAATCCTCCATTTGTTTGAAAGAATGCCAAAGGTACATTCTATATACCTCCTTGCTCTCGATAGGCGATAATTATAAATTCTTTTTTTGTGTTAAAAACTTTCCCGCATATGGACGTAATAAATGTTTCGAAACCGCAAATCCTTCATCTCCAATTAATACAAAAGGAGCAGATATATTTGAACCCTGAAAGTTTCGATCTCCTGGAATGTTTAATTGATTTGCAGATAGTTTTTATATAGTAAAGAGTTCTTGTAAATAGTTGAGTCAGATGATTTTCCATATGCGCCAATATCTACATAAAGGAAACGGTAATTTGAATCGCATACTGCTAATAGAATCAGAGAAAAAAATGTTTGTAATTATAGAAAAGCGAACCGCTATCGCTTGGTTTAATTATACGTATATGCTTTCCGTCTATTGCCCCTATGCAGTTGGGAAAGTTTGATCTTCTTTCGAATCCTTCGGCTACATTTAACCAATGTTCTTCCGACAGAGTTGGAATGCAAATAGGTTTCAAAACTCTCCATATAGCTTCACAAACCTCTTGTATCATATGGGATATTGTTGTTACTCCAAATCTATATGAAAAATGCAATTCCATCATAGAACAGCCAGTAGCCAGATATCTGAAAAATTATATATTGTATGTTTTGACACACCAAAAAATGTTTTCAATTCAAATTAGAAGTTACTATATTCTAATTTTATCCTTTCAGCTGCAAATTTTCAACGCAAGTGGAAAAGCCTAAGAGATAGTTACACTAGAGAGTTATTAAAAAAAGAAAGAAAAATCAGGAAGTGGAGCTATCTCTAGAAAAGAATATATATATTTCAACCAATTAAGTTTTCTTCAAACATTATCTAAGCCTACTACTTCCAGTATGGACGAACATAGCGAAGATCAAACATTGCAAACAAACCCACAGAGTAGTCCAAATGTTAATGAAATAGATGCTCCTCAACCAACGCCAAAAAAGACGGAATGCAAAGTCCAATAGAACTGTAGAACATGAAGAAGAAGAACTTGTTACCGTTCTTAAAAGAAAAATTATTAATGATAAACCAGAACCAAAAGAATCAGATCCAGATACTTTATTCATGCTGTCTCTTGTTCCAGAACTAAAACAATTTCCTTCACACACAAAATTTGACATTAAATGTGATATAATGAAAGTTTTACAAAGAGCTAAATTAGAACAGAGTACTAGTAGTTCATATTATACTCACGCATTACATGAATTTAGGCCCGACAACAGTCAATTTATCCAACCACAGCCTTCCACAAGCAATTATCACCTTCAACAAGTTTCACACAGTACAAACATTCCACTTCAAAATTTTTCCCAAAACGTTTTATCTACATCTCAACGACCACATACATTCCATGCACCATCACCTGCTGAATCTCAATGCAGTACCGCATCATCCGATGTTTCAACCATAGATTGGACAAATTAAAATGTATAATGTATTCGTATATTATTATTATAAACAGATGTATGCAGACTTTATTTTACTTTATATATATATATATCAAACAATCATAAATTGCTAAATATGTAGTTCAGATTTAAAAATAAATAGTAATAATTAAAACATACCTTAATGTGACGACAAGCTTTTCTTTTGGCGAGATAGATTTTCTCATTGATGTGTCCACTCCTAAGAGACTGTCCTCCAAAAGGGAGAGAAGTTCATCAAACGATGAAATGGACATACGAAAATATTGAAAAAATTTATTTTCATCTGCACGCAAATCGTTATATAACGTAGAATAAAGTCCTTTTTCTTTCTTTCAACTAACAGTGGATGTACCCAAAATTTTCGTTTTATTTTCTCTTTCTTCTTAACTTCCTTTGAAGTAGTAGGGCCAACAGCATCTCTTCATATAAACGTTTCATAGTTACAAACAAATTATCTGAAGTGGAGGATGAAAAATGCATAAATAGTCGGGGAATGGATCGTTTGCGGTTGTACGAACACTGGTGGCGACCACCGGTGTCAACAACTTTCATTTGGTGAAAAGGTATCGCCACTCGTGGCGACCACCGGTGGTCGCCACCGAGTGGCTCGTGAGTAAGGGCCCTAAAGCGCCTAAAGCGTCAAGTGTGAAATCTTATTTTTACTTATTTCGAAAGAAGTGTGTACTGTCATTTATTAATTAATTGTAACAACGCAGTTATAACTACCATTTATTAAGCATTTTACTTACATTTATTAGTTGTATGCAAAACGTGCATTCAAGACGAACAGGCATTCCTGCATGTGTTTCTGCTATGTTGTCGCTTGCACACCCTTTTACACAAGGCTGTGTTGCCAAGCTTATATTACTTACATCTCCTTTTTTTTATATTACAAGGTTTCGTAGGATTAGCTGACTTAATACAGTACTAAACTTATAAATTTAACTTTTGTGGAGCTCTTATGGAGCGGCTACTTTTCCTTACAGTTATCGGTTCAAAACTCACTTTATTTCTAACAATGGTTTCGAAAGGTTGATTTGCGTTCGTATTTGTACTATGTTCATTTCCATTTGGAATTTCATAGTCATAATACTTACAAATATTTGAATTTGGTTTCTTACAACTTTTCCTACAAACTAAAATTAAATGTTTTCTATTTCTGACCATTACATTACCAGTTTCACTTATTCTAATCTTATATGACCTAGGTTGGTTAAGTTTACTTATTACGATTCCATTTAACCATTTTTGTTATTCATATCTTTTATCTTCACTTTATCACTTTTCCTCAATTCACACAATTCCCTAGAACCTCTATCATAATACTTTTCATTATTTTCTGCCTATTTTCTAATTCCCTTTTAATTGTTTTTCTAGAATAAGATTGGTTTTGAATAGTTTCTCGTTAGCAGGAATTATTGTTCTGAGTCGCCTGCTAAACATTAGTTGGGCTGGACTTGGTATTTTATTAGATATGGGCGTATTCATTAATTCTAGTAAACTTAAGTAAAAATCGGTACCATCTAATTCTGTTTTTCTTAGAATATTTTTATTGTCTGAATCATGACTTCGACTTGACCATTAGATTGCGGATATCGTGGACTACACGTTTGGTGTTTAAACATCCACGACTTTGAAAAATTATTAAATTCGGCAGAATTAAAAGGTGGTCCGTTATCTGATATTATTATTTTAGGAATGCCATACCTGGCAAATATCTGTTTTAAAATTTCGCAAACAGTTCCTGCGTTATTTGTATTTAGTCGAGCTATTTCAATAAATTTTGAAAAATAATCGACTACTAAAATATATTTTTTGAATTAAATTCATAGAAATCTACACCTAACTTCTCCCAAGGTCCATTTGGTACTTCATGGGGAATTAGTGGTTCCTTGCGATTTGAATTACTATATGACAAACAAATGTCACAGTTTTCTATTAAATTTTCAATGTCATTGTTAATGTTTGGCCAAACAAGACATCTCTAGCTCTCAATTTCGTTTTTCTTTACCTACGTGACCTACATGTAACCTTGTTAACATATCCTTTTGAAGCGTTTTTGGAACTATCAACTTATCATTTTGAAAATTAAACCGTTTTTTCTGTTAAATCTGTGCGATATGGCCAATAAATTCTAAACTCATTAATTAAATCATTTTTATGTTCTGGAAAGCCTTCTTTAATTATATCTATTAATTTCATTAAATGACTATCTTTTGCAATTTCCGACCGAAATAATTCTAACTTATCTTCAGATACGGGCAATGATTCCTTTACTAATAACAACTGATACTCAATTTCATTACACTTTTCCTCAAAATTTTGATCTACGTTGTTTTCAAAAGCTCTGGACAAAGCGTCTGCAAGATATAATTCTTTGCCACTTTTATACACTATGTTAAACGTATATTGCTGGAGCATAATTAGCATTCTTTGCAGCCTAGCTGGTGCTGATGTTAAAGATTTATTACATATGCTTATTAATGGCTTATGATCAGTTTCAATAGTTATATCTGTGCGTCCTACTATATAATGATGAAATTTTTTACATCCGAATACAATAGCGAGCATTTCTTTTTCTATTTGCGCATAATTTTTTTGACAATCTGTTAATGCTTTGGATGCGTATGCTACTGGTGCATCTCTTTGCAATAATACTACTCCAAGCCCGTCCTTGGAAGCATCACATGAAATTTTTATTGGGTCTGCATTCGAATAAAATTGTAATATAGGGGCATTTATTAAGAGTTCTTTAATTTTTGAAAGAATGTATTTGTTCGTGTTCCCAATGAAACACAGTGTCTTTTTTAATTAATAACCTTAACGGCTCCGTGATATTTGAATAATTTGGAATGAATCTGTTCACGTAATTTGTTACACCTAAAACCTTTCAACTTCTTTCTTATCCTTAGGGGCTGGCATGTTAACAATTGCTGATATTTTATTGTTATCAGTTTGTAAACCTTTCTCTGATATTATGTGACCCATGTACCTAACCTCATTTACCCCAAATTTACACTTATTTAAATTAAATTTTATATTATTTAGCTTTGCCTTTTCTAATACCTGACTTAATCTTTGGTTATGTTGTTCTACAGTTTGTCCCCACACTAAAATGTCATCTATATAGGTATCTACGCCCTCACTCGTTTTATAAATTTGCCTAATTCTTTTCTGAAAAACTTCTGGTGCTGAAGAAATACCGTATGGCAACCTTAAAAACCTATAACGCCCGAAAGGGGTGTTAAATGTGCATAATTTACTACTTTTTTCGTCCAATTGAACTTGCCAAAACCCGTTTGAGCAATCTAGTACACTAAATATTGTTGATCCCTTAATTTACTAACTATATCCTCTAGGGTCGGTATATAATAATGTTCCCGTCTAATTACTTTATTTAATTCTCTAGGGTCGATGCAGATTCTTAATTCTAAATTTTTTTTGGGACAATAACTAGAGCATTTACCCACTCTGTAGGTTCCTCAACCTTTGCAACAATATTTTTATTTTCTAGATCCTTTAATTTTTCTTTTAATTTATTATGTAGTTCATAAGGCACTTTTCTGGGTGGATACATTTTGGGAATTGCACCTTCCTGAAGTTCAATTGTGTGAGTTCCACTTAAACATCCTAATCCCTCAAAAACGCATTTATAATTTGCAACTATTTTATTAATTTGCACAGCACCATTTTCGATAGTATTAATTTGATTTGTCCTTTGAATTAGTTTTAATTGTTGGCACGCATGCAAGCCCAAAATTGGTTTATTTACATTAATCACGTAGAAAAGTAATTTCACCTTCAAGTTACCATTATTTATCGAACTAATTCCTAACATGCATGTTCCTATCGATTCTATTTTTTTCCCCAGTCAGTGTAGAAATAATCCCTACCGGTTTTTTAATTGTTGTACATCGATTTCTAGTTTATCAATTACATCTAATGGGATTATATTACATTCTGCACCAGTATCTAGCCTAAATAAAACATCTACCTTATTATCTACTTTACATAGTTCTACCCACTTATTTTCAGTATTTTTACTGTCCACATTGTGTCTGTATCAGTATCATTACTGACATCAGTACTATAATTATCTGAATTTACTGTGTTAATTTTCTTTGTACACATACTTGCAAAGTGATTCTTTAATTTACATTTTGCACATTCTTTATTGAAAGCAGGACACTTATTTAGGGGGATGTGTGTTACCACATCTTGAACAGTTATTTATTAATTTCGTACTTGCCCTGTTGTATCTTTGATGTCGACTCGAAGATCTTGGGCGGTAATTATAATTTGGTGTCGTACGATGGTGATTTCTTCTAGGGTTGGACCATGTTCCACTCGAGGATGGTTTGTTGACTTCTTGCTTCGATACGATGTTCGCTTCATTTACTTCATTTGACTTTAATGTTTCCAATCGATGTGCTGTTACTTCCGCAATTTTACAAATATCCATTGCTTTCTTGATGTCTAAGTTGGGTTCTCTTAAAACCCTGTCTTTGATATGAATTTCACTAATACCTAAAATTAATTTATCCTTTATTAAACTATCGGTTAGTTCGCCAAATTCACAAGTGTCAGTTAGTCGTCTCAATTCTGTGCAATATTCGTCGTATGTTTCACTCATTAATTTATTTCTTATGAAGAACTTGTGTCTTTCGTATGTAATATTCTTTGTTGGTATGAATTTTTCTTCGAATTTTTTAATTATATCCTCATAGTTAATACGATTTTCTCCTTCCGTGAATTTAAAAGTGTTGTAGACTCGTAAACCTTTGTCACCAATTTTATTTAATAATAGGTAGCCCTTGTCTTCATCTGTTTCTTTATTTAATTTTGCCGCTTGCAAGTAGAT
The DNA here is from genome assembly GCA_030710515.1 of Abscondita cerata. Classification (NCBI taxonomy): domain Eukaryota; kingdom Metazoa; phylum Arthropoda; class Insecta; order Coleoptera; family Lampyridae; genus Abscondita; species Abscondita cerata. The sequence continues at coordinate 86,835 of JALBCR010002206.1, forward strand.
CATAAATTTTTGTTTGAAAAAATTCCAGTTATCGGATTTGCTGCTTGTCGGTTTTCGTTAGCCATTGACGATGTAGTTCCTTTGTCCGACGCCATTATTAATTTTTTTTATTTTAACGGGTTGCGCTTTTGAGTTTTACTTTTTACCAATTAATTTTTTTTTTAATTTAATTTATACTTTTCACCGTCTGCGCCATGTCATTTATTAATTAATTGTAACAACGCAGTTATAACTATCATTTATTAAGCCTTTTACTTACATTTATTAGTTGTATCGTTGATTGAAATATTGGTAAAGATAGTCAACCTTACGGGATTATGCGACCCCGAAATTTGTTCTAAACATCAGAGGTCAGTAGTATCGCTTTGTGCTAAGAAAATACGTCAATTGTATTGTAGAATTTACAGAACAGTATTGCCGATAAATGTGAAATAGAAAACTGTAATTTTGCTGATAGTTTATGCTAAGGCACGACATTGTTGCCAATGCATCATGCCGTTGATTGAAATATTGGTGCATTGAGTCAATGTTGACAAACAAACAAAAACATGCGTTCTACAATATACAAGAATTTATTGATTTTTGTCGACGTACTAATTAAATGTGTGTCCTTTGTTATATATTTTTTTCTATTGTCTGTTAATTGTTCAATGTAATAATATTTATTTGTATCTTTCTTACGTAAGGTTATAACAATGGTTATACCATCATGACAAACACATATATGTACAAAGATTGTATACATACACATGTGAATAAAGTTTATTATTATGAAAAAAACCTGCAGATTTAAAAGTATTAATTTCGTAAAGAAATCGTTGATAAACGTTCTCCCAAAAAAAACAATTTCTTTAAATACTTTTGAAAATTCCATACTCATATATTTATTACATTAACATCGTTTATCCGTTGAAAATGTTTTAAAATCTATTAGGCTTACGCAAGTAAATTTCTAAATTTTGGTCATTGAAATTAAAATTTTTAACATAGAAACGCTATCCCTTTTATGTTGGAACGAATGTTGAATTTTCTTATATTACAATCTAACGTACTCAACTGTTTGCATCTAAACAATATTATAACAAGCCTACTCATTTACTAAAGGTGTTGCTAAAAGTATGCAATTGTAGAATTTCTGACTAAGCCGATAAGGAATGTGACTCATAAACGATAATCCGGAAGACTCCTCGTAATACATTTGTTTCAATATCAACTTTAGGTGTACTTATATTTTAAGATATGATAAACGCATTAAAGAAGCATCTATGCAAAGCTTAATGATTATCTGTTTATTTGTTACAATGAAAATTTTCTAATTCTATTGTAATATGATTTTTCAATATTAAATCGTCATTTATTTCGTCACAGAAAAGAATAGTGTATTATACACGTATTATCCGCACCGCGTCGGGAGACAACACACCTCAAGCTAAAATCTAGTACTTTTATTTTTAGAAGTAATAGGAATAGGTTTTATTACCAAGTGAATTTAAATTTGAAGGTCTAGTGGAACCCACTTTCCCTAAAAACACGGTAACTTGTTGCCTTTTGAATTGAAAAATTTGAAAACCAATTTTTATTTAAAATCCTTTTCAACTGAACACGTAAAAACAAGTAGATACAAAAACCAATAATTTTGCGTTTCTGAACTCTAGTGGTATTTCTCCCAGTATGTTCTACTTTATTCCTAACGAAGTTATTAAATGACAAACAAATGTCAACATTATTATTTGCAAGTTAAAAAATAAAGTGCAAGCATAATTTGTAAAATAATTGTTTCTTATTTATCTAACACCGACCAAACCAAACTGTTTTAACAAATAACGCTTCGCATGTATTTTAGTAAATTATTAAAAAAACATTGTCATTAAAATCCAAGATATGTATCATCAATGGTATTATTCATAAATGAAAAATTCGTCACTTTTTAATTACTAGTTAATACGTTTACTAAATATTTGAAAACGTTGCAACATTGTATTGACAAAAGTAAATTTTACGGATTGTATGTTGCGCCATTTTTACAACGGTGGAATAAATTGAACTATTCTATTTCAAGAATCGTACACATTATAACTTAGCGCTTCAGTACAGGTGAAAAAGTAAACAAAAACGCAACCCAACATGCATATGTGAATTGCATCCGTGATACAAGCCAATACAAGCGGTTGACTATCTTTACCAATATTTCAATCAACGGTTGTATGCAAAACGTGCATTCAAGACGAACAGGCATTCCTGCATGTGTTTCTGCTATGTTGTCGCTTGCACACCCTTTTACACAAGGCTGTGTTGCCAAGCTTATATTACTTACATGTACTTCTATATTTCGAACGTTCTTTGAAAGTGAAGTCGCATTGCCGAAAACCTCTCGCGCCTGGTGCCGGCGACTACCGGTTCATTAAAAAATTCAAATCAGAGAAACGGTAACCCTAATAACATTTTGTGTATATAAAAAACTTTTTCAAACCTTTCCCTACATTTGTTTCGCTGAATATATATGAAAATTTTCATAAATAAAAACGCTAGTGATGGAATATAAATTTTACGTTCGTAAATGGCGACTCTCAACTTTCTGATCTTTCAGCAAAAAAAGTAAAACATTTATGGATACATAACTAATATAGTAAGTAGCGCTCTTAATTCCACATTCAGATAAAAAGAAATCAAGTCGATATCTTTTAGGGTTACCGAGATATTGAGTTGTTATTGTCAACAAACATGAATTTTTGTTATTAGTCGATTTTGGTAGTTTTTCGCAAAAAAAATGGTACCGGTAAAAAATGTCGTAAACTATATTTTCATTTAGAGAAAAACATTCTTAACAACATCGTACCAGTTTCAAGTGGTTCTACGCTGAAAAAAAAACTAACAACTAATATGAACCATCCTATATACGAATAAGTATATTTGCTGGTACAACAATCACTACCAAATTTTTTACAAAACGGATTTGATTGTCTACTTGCACAAACATCAATATTGTTAGGTAAATAATTAGTGCATTAATAATGGCAGATACCACAATAGAATGTCAGATTTGTTTTAAAAACATGAAAGAAGAAGCACCACTACATTCACTATGCTATGATTCAATGCAACTCCATTCGTTGTTTACTTTTCCCATTAAAGCAGTAAGTATCTTATCCTACTGAATTATTTTACACTTGAAGTACATTGTAGGAATTAAGCATTGATGAAAACCCACTTGCATGCAACGAATGCAAGCTCAAGATTGATGAAGAACACAAAGCATTAATGCAAAACGAAAACATTTTAGAAAATCTAAACCTTCAACAATCATTTCTGACAAACACTTCTTCAGTTGTTGAAGATAATTATTTGAAAAAATTAAAGAAGAGTCTGTCGAAGTTGAGATTAAAAATGAAAATGAAGACATTGTTAAAGAAGAATGTGTGTTATTTAACACAGACATGTTCACGTGTTACTACTGCTACCAATGTAATTATGGTACAAGTGAAAAACAAATATTAACTAATCACATATTTACCCATCTATTTAAATGCAATCTGTGTAGTTATACTACATTCGATAATTCCTTATTACGGAGCCATGAAGAAGTACATATTAATGTTACAACTGAAGAAAATATACTTGAATGTCACGATTGCGGTTACCAGTCTAAAAACAAGACAACTTTGAAGTTTCATGTGTTAACTCATACGAAACGTTTTAATTGCATCAAATCCAAAAATTCGAGAAGGCGTTTTTGTACACGCTCTGAAGAAAGGTTTTTCAGCTGTGATATGTGCGACTATAAGTGCCACAGCAAAACTAATTTAATTCGGCATAATAAAACTCATTCTCAAGAAAAACTGTTTAAGTGCAGTATCTGTGATTATGGCAGTAATCGATCAAGTCGCTTGAAAACCCACATGTACAAACACTCAGGAAACTGGCCATTTAGCTGTGACAAGTGCGATTACAGGTGTTGTGAAAAAAGGGTTTTGATTCTGCATAATAGAACACATACTCAAGAAAAACCATTGAAATGTAATGTTTGTGATTTTTGCTGTAATCGTGCAGATAGTTTGAAAATGCACATGTACAAACACTCAGGAGAGCTGCCTTTCAGCTGTGAGAAGTGCGGCTACAGGTGTTACCAACAAAATGATTTGACTAAACACAATAGAAGACACACTCAAGAAAAACCATTTAAGTGTAATGTTTGTGATTTTTGCTGTAATCATGCAAGTAGTTTGAAACACCACATGTACAGACACTTAGGGGAGAGGCCTTTCATGTGTGATAGGTGCGACTACAGGTGTTGCCGTAAAAGTGATTTGACTAAACACAATAGAACACACACTCAAGAGAGACCATTTAAGTGTAATGTTTGTGATTTTTGCTGTAATCAGGCAGGATACTTGAAAACCCACATGTACAAACACTCAGGACTGCTGCCTTTCAGCTGTCATAATTGCGATTACAAGTGTTACCAACAAAGTGATTTAACTAAACACAATAGAATGCACACTCAAGAAAAACCATTTAAGTGTAATGTTTGTGATTTTTGCTGTAATCGTGCAGATAGCTTAAAAACCCACATGTACAAACACTTAGGAGACAGGCCTTTCATGTGTGATAAGTGCGACTATAGGTGTTGCCGAAAAAGTGATTTATCTAAACACAATAGAACACACACTCAAGAAAGACCATTCAAGTGTAACGTTTGTGATTTTCGGTGTAAACAGGCAAGATACTTGAAAACACACATGCACAAACACTCGGAAGAGCGACCTTTCAGCTGTGATAAGTGCCAATACAAGTGTCACAACAAAACTAATTTGATTCAGCATAATAGGACACACACTAAAGAAAAACCATTTAAATGTAACGTTTGTGGTTTTTGCTGTAACCGTGCAGGTAACTTGAAAACTCACATGTACAAACACTCGAGAGAGCGGCCTTAAGCTGAAGTGACTCCCACACATAATTAGGGAACAAAATTTATTAAGGTAAAAAGGTACACTGGAAGATAAGCAACGCTTACTTAAAATGTGTAACAGCTTCTGCCACCAGAAACCGAACCCTCTTTAACCCGCGGTCTACAAACCCCACTCGTAGATTGTCGCGCCGCGACTGTTATTGGTGTTGAACTTGTGATGAAACTGCACGACCGCATTTCGTTTAAGAATGTTAGGGTAGGCCCAGGTTATTTCTGCACTGCACGCATTTTTATTTGCTCCTAATAAATTAAAAAACTCGCAAATTTATCGTGCCTCAATGTAGATTTATAAATTGCTTTTTTAATTTTTGTTTGAAAACGTTAATAGTTATTTATTTATTTATTCGTATGGTACATTTTAAATATTGTATTGTGATGTAAGTGTTATGTATGGTGCCCCAGAAGATCAGTATAAACCTGTACGGTGTGGTGACGAAACCGTGTGCAATTGTGGATTGGTTCGTCTTGGCAAAGCATTTACTTCAAGGTTTAGGAAAACCACTAAAAACCTAAACATGCCAACCCTTACCCGCCCTAGTGTTCACATGTAATAATATTAATTAATATTATTTAATAAAACAACACTGTAATTTTAAGAAATCAAATTTATTTACGTTTTACTTACATAAACAATTTATTTCTCTATTTCAAAATTACGTCGTTTTTCTCCGAAATCAATGGTCAATTTCTAATTTGATTTTCGTTTTTTTTCTTTCCTATGGAAGAAGTTTTTCTTATTATTCTTATTTTCTTTTTATCGTATTTATATGCATAATTTAATTTTAATTTCAAATTACATAAAATAACGCGTGGGATTAAACAGACACATGGGATTCGGACTCGAGAAAAAGAAAGGCGGAAGGTGAGTTATTTAATGCATTCAGAAGAAGTAAAAAGATGGGTAGATCGCCAGAGAAAGACCGTAAGAATGAAGAGAAAAGTAAAAAAAGAAGTACGTGGGAGGCAAGAAGAAGATGAAATACGAGATGTATGCATCGAGATGCTAAGAGAAATTAACAATTAACCAAGAAAGAACGGAAGGGGAAATAAAGGAATTAAGAGCGGAAATGAAGACAATGAATGAGGAAAAGGTGGAAAACTTAGAAAGAAAAGTAAAATTTAGTCGTGAAAGCGTTGGAAGTAAATGAATAAAGAAAGATTCAGGTTTAAGATATCTAGCAATAACATGGGGTTGGAAGAAGTTAGAGGTATATAGAAGGGAATAGTCTTAATTAAGGTAGGAAGTTTAGAAGTAAAATTAGAGGTATTACGAAATAAGAAGAAGTTCGAGGTACGAGGACATGACGAAAAAGGAAAGAGATATGCAAACAAAGATAAGGTTAGAGGCAAAAAATATGAAGAGGGAGGAAAAAAAAGTGAAAATAGGATTCCTAAAGTGTGGGTGGAAGGAGAAGGACGAAGATGGATAGAAAAGGAAGGAAAAATAAAAAAACTAGAAAATGGGGTGGGTAAAAGAGGGGAAATGGAAAAAATTGGAGAAAGTAAAAGGGGCAGGGAAAAACAGGATATTATTTTGGAATGTGGCAGGAATAAAAAACAAAGGAAGGGAATTTTGGAATTATATTAGGGATTTTAAAATGGTGGGGCTGGTGGAAACCAGGATGGTAGAGAGAGATTGGGAAGAGTGGAAAGACAAGATGCCTGAAGAATTTATATCGGACATACAGTTCGCGGAACAACAGAGAAGATTGGAAGAGCAAAAGGAGGAATAATAATAGGGGTGAGAGAAGAATGGAAAAAAAAGAAAAGACGGGAGAGAGGAAAGAATAATGGAAGTGATGAAAACGAATATAACAACAGAAGAATAAGGAGAAAGGTATGAAGTAATAACAATTAATGGAAAAGAAATAGAAAAAAATAGATAAAGTAATGAAAAGAGAGATGAAAAAAAACTAATATTAGGAAGCAATTTCAATGCAAGGAAAGGAGAGGAAGGAGGTATGATGGTAAATAGACGGGTAAAGAAAAGAGTATCAATAGATAAAATAATAAACGGGCAAGAAAAAATTGGTAGAATTTTGTGAGGAAAAAAGATGAACAATATTAAACGGAAACATGGAGGATGGAGGGAAAGGGGAATACACGTTTATTGGAGGAGAGTCGGTAATACAAATCAAAGAAGTATATAAGACATAGTAAAGTTCAAAATTGGTGAAAGTGAAGATTCTGATCATCAAACGTTAGAAGTGACCTTGGTGGGAGAAGAAAATGATACAGAAGAAAAAAGAGAGGAGTGGAGAGAAATGAAGGTATGGATAGAAGAAAATATAGTAAGTTACAAGGAAAAGATGGAGAAAGGATAAAATTCAGAAGGAGGAATAGAGGAGAAGATAAACAAGATAATAAAAGAAACGAAGGAAGCAAGAGAAAATATAGAGTGAGAATAGGAAATTTGGAGAGACAAAATGAATGGTGGAATGCAGAGTGCCAGAAAGCAAAGAAAGAAATGAGGAGAGGGAAAAGAAAATGGAAAAATGGCAATTGAAGAATATATGAAAATTAGGATGAAATTTCAAGAAGAATGCAGAAAGGAAAAAGAAGAATTCATAATGAGATTAGAAAGTGAGATTGAGGAAATAAGAAACGAAAGACAAGTTTGGAAGTTCGTGAGAAGGAAGAAAAAAAAAGAAGATAAAAAGCAAAAAAAGGTTGGTGGCACAGATGAAACACAGGGGAGCAGTGGAAATACACAGGAGAAAACATGAGAGAAAGATTAAGAGGAATATTTGAAAAAATATGAAAAGGAGAAGAGTTACCAGAAAAATGGAGAGAAGCCATAATATGCCCAATATACAAAGGGGAAGATAGGAAAGAAGAAAGAAATTACAGAGGAGTTAGCGTTCTGAATGTCGGATATAAGATTTACAGTTAAATAATAAGAAGGTTGGAGAAAGAAGTAGAAGAAAAGAAGTTGGTACCGGATTGGCAAATGTGTTTTAGGAGAAGAAGAGGAACAGTGGATAATATACAGGGTGGTCCGTAATGAATGCGACAAAAAGTAACTGTGGATTCTACACGCGAAAATAATACGATTTAGCTAAACTTGTTCAAATAAAATGTTGCTCGTTTTCAAAGTTTATTTTTTGCATTTTATTTTATTCGATAATTTCTAAAGTTAATGTTGGAATTGGCCGAAAATTTGGATAATGGGGTTTTTGATAGAGCGAAATCGGAATTTAGATCTACTTTTATGCTGGCTCATAGGCCCCCGCTACAATCGGGACATTTCTGAGCTATTTTCTATCAGAACTTTTTCGCACGATGCTATATCGCAATTTGGATGGCAAATATCGATAGATCAGTCGATTCTAAGTAGAAACTGTATACTTCTTTGATATCGATATTCCTAACCAATTTCGAGATATTCGCACTTTAATTATGCAATGCTTAGGAACTAATCTTTCAAATTTCCGGCTCAGGGTTCTAATAGGCTGCAATTTGCATGGCCACCTCGTAGTCCAGATTTTAATCCCCTGGATTTTTACTTTTGGGGGCATTTAAAGGAGCTGGTCTACAACGAAGAAAGTGCAACGCGCGATGAACTACTTCAAAAAATTCGCGATGGAGTTAACGCAATAAGAAACATGGATAATATTGTACTTAGAGTAAGACGCTATCTAAATAGGGTAATTAAAAAATGCATTGAGCAAAATGGCGGGCATTTTGAACAGCATTTAAAATAGTTTAACTGAATTTCAAAATAAATAATTTATCCCTTTGCATTGCATAATTAAAGTGCGAATATCTCGAAATTGGTTAAGAATATCGGTATCAAAGAAGTATACCTTTTCGACTTAGAATTGACTGATCTATCGATATTTGCCATCCAAATTGCGATATAACATCGTGCGAAAAAGTTCTGATAGAAAATAGCTTGAAAAAAACCAGAACGTACCATAACTTTATGGTAAAATAAAAACAATTAAATTAAATTAAAGTATTATAAATAAAATATCTCCTCCATGAGGACGGTGGTGGGGAGAGATCCGAGGATTGACGCCACGTTCCCACGTTGAATGGCCATGCTAATGCGTTGTGTTAGGTAGTATTTAGAACGCGGATCGCCAAAGATAAAATTGAGGTTCTTTCCAATAATGTCCATCCACTCCCTCGCTTCTTCACTCCAAGCTCCCATTGTCTCCACTGCAAAAGCTTTGAAAATGTTGCCATCATCCTTTATTTTAGAATATTTTGAATGTTTGCGTTTGCACGCGATTTCAGCTGCAGCGCCGGCTTCTAAGCAAGTTTTGGGCAAATAAGAGGGAGCAAATGTGTCGACGCAAGTAACGTCCCATACCAAGCATTGACCTCTGGCCCAAGGTACGAGTGTGGCTCCATCAGGACGTTTTCCATCATTTCTGGATATTCCAGTCGGTTCCAGTATAGAAGGGATTTCTAATGATGATAGTGCTCGTTTGATGATTTGATTTATTTCCGAATGCCTGAAAAATCGTCCACTACTTTTGGTGCAACTCAAGGGATGCAATCCTTTGCTATCTACAGTTTCGGAACATAAACAAGTATATGAGCGGCAAATGTCACATCCAAGACGTAGTCCGACACTAATGCGTAGTTGATTGTTGTCCATTAGCATTCCAATGTTTCTGGAAGGAAAGCATCAAGCCAAGCATTGGCTTCTTTACACTGCAAAGAAGCTAATCTCGCCTTGTCCGTGTCCGTCTCAAATGTTAGATCCTCTTCAACTGCTTTTTTATTACAATCGAATCCCAATTTATCTGTGCTTCAGGGATTGGAGGAACCATTTCATGTTTAGCTTTCCATAAATCCAGTGCTTCATTGTTTTTGTGAATGGACAGATCGTCAACGGTAGTATTTAGTATGTTGGAGACGACTGACTTTACACCAGAACAAGACGCTAGGAACGCTGGTAGGCTAAGATCGGTACATTTTCTAATTCCCAATCCTCCGTGTCGTAAAGGTAAACTAGCTTGTTTCCACTGTTTATCGTCCAGTGAAATGTTAAGTATGTTTTCCATACAAGCTTTCATTGCGGCATCTATTTCTTCTAAAATTTTGGATGCATCCATGAAGGAGTGGTACGTAATGTATATAGTAGCTTTGGAATCCCAAGACAATTTTTAAAAGAAAGAATGCGACGTGGGCGGAAAGTTTCTTCAAACGACCAAACATTGCCTTCATTGTTTCGAGGCGTTCTAATAATGCGTCCGAAACTCCTTCATCGCAGAGGGGTGCTCCCAACAACTCTAGATCTTGAGGTGTCACTGTGCGGATACCGTGTAGAAGTTCCTGGAATTTGCTCTGGATTTCATGGTCAATACTCCCTGATGTAAAAACAATTCACATTTGGAAGGGTTGACAGTCAAACCAATCTTACTAGACTCCTGAACCAGCTTTTCTACATCTTTCAAAACTGTAACAGGATCCCCTCCTATTGTCCCATCATCAAGATAAAAAGTCGAAATTCCGATTGTAGAGAAAGGATAATTGGATGGATTGCCAAACTAAAGGCTAATGGTCCTGCAGGGTCGCCTTGTTGACTTCCCACTTGAGATTCTATTGTTTTGTCCCCAAAGAAAAGCAGCGACGGTGACGAGTAACTTTGCCACATAAACGGGTATATTTGTGGAACGTGGCTTTTTACTTCCTGTAGGATGGAATCTCTTTCGACGGAGTTGAAGGCATTCTTATAGTCGATTTTGACTATCACCGAGTTTGAATTAAGGTGGTTATCAATGAACGTTCGAGTCGCATGAACAATGACCTCGCATCCTTGTTTTGTAGCAAACCCGAGCTGATGGGGTTGGAAGTAAGTGGAGCAGTCGTCCCGGCTCTCTAAGCAAGCAATTTTTGCAGTTAATCTTCGTATTGTGCAACCCACTGCAATAGGGCGTAATCCACCTCCTTTCTTATTTAAGGCACAAAGGTTGGCACCAAATACATATTTTGGATTTCCAGATTCACTTCCCTTTTAGCATCAAATTTACCAACTTTGTGATTAGCTTCAGAAGACGCTTCCCTTGTTCGCCTGCGGATTTTGCTGTTAAATCCTTCAAGTGTTGAGGCGAAAGACCATCAATTCCTGATGCAGATCCCGGAGGAAAAGATGAGATAGCTTTGGAAACTACTCTCTCGTCTACTTCCAAATGTGGCGTTGTCTCATTCGGAGGTTCTGGTAAATCAAGAGGTCGGGATGGCCCAGGATGTAGGACATTTAGTTTTGAAAATGTATCCTCATTAATCGGAGCAAGAGTGTCATTCGAGCACAGAATTCGAAGGGGCTCCTTAAGATCATGATCATCCATTTTACGTTGTACTCTTTTCTCCCAGCTACACGTTTTTCTCTTAGACGCTGTGACATTTTTGGGAACTGACTGAGATGATACATTTTCTTTTACCAAGGAGGTTAGCGATCTTTTGCCTTGCCTATCCGGGATCCGAAGACATTGAAACGAGAAAAGTAGCAGTCCTTTCCAAACCTCAAGCGAGTTTTCTGTAAGACATTCTTCAATTATGTTAGCGAGTCTGCAAGCTGCTGCATTCCTGGCTCCGCTTGGGATTCGTTTCAGAATAGGAACATTAGATTTTAAGGACGAGATGAGGGAGATGAAATCCTGTTCGCCCGGTGGACATTCAAAATAGGTTTCCCTATTTTTATGTTTTTTTGATAAATGAATCTTTAGACCTCTTGAAGTTGTGAACTCGTCTGAGCAGTGGGGGCAGAAAAACCCATTTTTGTGGTTCCTTTCTGGAGGACATTTGGGGCAGAACCATTTCGTCGAATCCTTTCCAAGATTAGCAACTTCTTCATTTGAAAGGTTAACGCAAATTCCGTGATAGCAGCGAACACATTTGTCGCAATATATCCACATTGAATTTGACCGATCTTCTTCAGAATGTCTAACGAGGTCGCATGATGAACATGTGGAATCATCCTCCTCTTCCGGTTGCTGTTCATGGATTTCCACTTCGTGTTGAGCTTCATTTCCCTCCATATTTGATATGTAGATTGCAGATCGTGAACAAAGCGTATTTAACGACTGCACAACTTGCAAATAAAATCGTGTCATAACCTCAAACTCTAGCTGCAGTATTCAGTTTCATTGGAATGGCATCGAGTCCTGAATTTATTCCAAGGAAACACGTGAAGAGGTCTGCGCTTTATTCAAAAATTAATAATTAGTTCAAAATGATGCGTTTTATGAAAACTTTGATGTTTGACAAAAACTTGACAGAACGTTATGTTCCCTCTACTGAGAAACATTATTATAGAAGAACAACATGGCTTTTATTCTAACCGTTCTACTACGAATCTTCTTTGCTTTCAACATTTTTTTTATAAAGCTTTTGATGGGAACGCTCACTTGGACGTTATTTACATTGATTTTGCCAAAGCGTTTGATAGTGTTAATTATATGATATTAATTAATAAATTATCTAACATTGGTGTTCACAGTCCGTTACTCTCTTGGATAACAAGCCACCTTTCTAATCGCTCCCAACTAGTTCAATACAAACGATTTGTTTCCATTCTTATATGAGTTCACTCTGATGTTCTTCAAGGCTCTCATCTTGCTCCATTAATGTTCTTGATCTTTATTAATGATTTCAAAAAGTCTTTCAACACTCGAATATATTGCTATTTACCGATAATGTAAAATTTTTTAAATTATTAAAACCTTAAAGAATTGTGATCAACTTCAACATCATTTAAATCGTTTTTATAAATGGTGTTTTTCAAATGATATTGAATTAAATTTAAGTAAACGTTTAATGATTTCATTTCATCATATTAAAACTCAGATTAAATTTTCCTAAAAAATTAATAACCAGTTTTTACAAATTGTAAATTCTGTTAATGACATAGGAGTAACTTTTTCTCAAGATTTAAAATTTAATGCACATATAGATACTATTAGATCCAAAGCACTTAGAGCATTAGGCTTTATTTCTAGATACAACATACATATTCTTAATCTGGATACAATAAAATTGTTATACATTTCCTCTGTTCGCTCTTAGTTAGAATACTGCTGTGTTATCTGATCACCCTATCATTCAACTCTTATTACTAAAGTAAAAAAAATACAACACTGTTTTCTTCGATTTTTTTATATAAATCACTTATTTTATGTAAAATTTTATATTATTGTTTTTCCCGTAAATATATTATTATTATCATTAATTTTAATTAAAAAATATAAATTTGGAACAAGAAGGATTAATGTTTCTTACATCAAGTCTTTGGATGCAGCAAAAAAAAATTACAGAATCCTGGTAAAAGTTTCTGGGACACAACTACATAAAATCATTCTATTCCAGTTTTTCGATAACTATATGAATCTGTATTGCACTTATCCAGTTTTGAATTCATGGTGGTACACGTACAGACCAGTGGCTGACAAATTTTATTGTTTTTAGTGCAATTAACACCTAGTACCAAAACTGTACATGAGAGGATGTAGTTGATACTGCAGATCTCAACAATTTTCACTATTATGCTGTACTTCTATTAACGCTGATAAAAGATTTATCAAAAAACAATTAAAAATCTGACGTATTCGCTGTAGAATCTGGCACACATTTATGTCCGATAACAATTATATTTTTAATTATTTATTTTAAAAAATCTTTCTTTTCATCCCCATGATATGAGGATCAGTTGATAAAACTTTGTTTGGTCTTATAAGATGGAAGACAGCATGTAAAAATAATCGTTATTACAATACAAAACATAACCACATAATGATGTGACACATATATATGACAGGCTGACTGACAGATACAATTCAAAATAAAAATAAAAAATGAGCGGGTACGATGAGAGTGCTGCAGGCGACGTAAGGTAAAACTAATAATATGTTTGTTAGGTACTGTTTCCGCTGCTGGTATTTCAAATAAATATTAATGGAAAAAATAAAAAATAATAACTTACCAAATTCAGCAATCTAGGCGAATGTTTCTTGAAGGGTGGAAAAGAAGGAAGGTTTGAAGGAAAAGGAAACACTTCAAGACGACACCCACTGAATATTTAAACTATTAAATTATAATAAAATTAAATAATCAGACAAGATTTATAATTGGACAAACAACGCGTTTTCTACCAAAAGTATGCAATATGTATCTGTTCTTATTCCAAAAATCAAAAATAAACATTCTTATGAACCTCGAACGTTGATAAGTTTAAAAATCGAAAAGTAAAATGGTATTCCCTCTGTTCGCGAGAAGGCGAATTAATAAATAAAAATAAGCGGACGCAATAGGTACTTTTTAACATTAGTTAGCATGGCATGATAGTGATTTCAAAACAAAAGTACACGTTCGTTGTCTATACTTATAATTAGTCTGGGGTTATCACAATATTTCAAAGTTTTTTTGTAAACTTTCCTATTATAACGTACTGTTGCGTACCTCCTTTAAGCCAAGTTTTCACAGATACGAATTTCGCAATTTTTATCCGAAAAACATGGCGATTCGATACCATTAGAATTTCGTAAAAAAACCGTTTTCACTGATACGATTTTTAATAGTGACTTTTGTGTTTTACAGTTTTGTGGTTTTAGTAAATTTCAATAAATTATAGTTGTACTAGCTATAACGCCGCGTACATAACATTGAGCTCTAGAACTTCCCTAGTATGGAAAATTTTCGTAATTATGGGAGACACTAAATTTAACTAGTAGTATTTTAAATAAGTCTTTATTCGTAGAAAAATAATTAAAATAGTTTAACGAGATTGTAATAATCCCTGTTCAGAAAAATATCCCGTACCGACATTCTTTCTTTTTTCTTTTACCGATATTTGTTTTTTTAACAAATATACAGTAAATATAAATTACGAAAATTCTTTCTTGCGATACACCGCAATCATCCAATATTTTAGGTTAGTAATAACAGAAAACAAGATAAAAGAGAAGAATATAATTTTGCATCCGAAGTTCGGGCCGAGTTAAAATAATTTTAATATTTTCCGGATTTCGGACCGCCATTTTTTTTCGTACAAAAATTGCGATGTTCGTATACCCAATATTAAAATTTCCGAACATCCTATATACGAATAAGTATATTTGCAGGTATAACAATCACTACCAAATTTTTTTCAAAACGGATTTGAACTTGCATAAACATCAATACTGTTAGGTAAATAATTAGTGCATTAATAATGGCAGATACCACAATAGAATGTCAGATTTGTTTTAAAAATATGAAACAAGAAGCACCACTACATTCACTATGCTATGATTCAATGCAACACCATACATTGTTTACGCTTCCCATTAAAGCAGTAAGTATTTTATCCTACTTCATTATTTTACACTTTAATTACATTGTAGGAATTAAGCATTGATGAAAACCCACTTGCATGCAATGAATGCAAGGTCAAGATTGATGAAGAACACAAAGCATTAATGCAAAACGAAAACATTTTAGAAAATCTAAACCTTCAACAGTCGTTTCTGACAAACACTTCTTCAGTTGTTGAAGATAATTATTTGAAAAAATTAAAGAAGAGTCTGTCGAAGTTGAGATTAAAAATGAAAATGAAGACATTGTTAAAGAAGAATGTGTGTTATTTAACACAGACATGTTCACATGTTACTACTGCTACCAATGTAATTATGGTACAAGTGAAAAACAAATATTAACTAATCACATATTTACTCATCTATTTAAATGCAATCTGTGTAATTATATTACATTTCATAATTCCTTATTACGGAGCCACAAAGAGGTACACTTTAATGTTGCATCGGAAGAACAAGTACTTGAATGCCACGATCAGTCTAAAAACATGACAAGTTTAGAGTGTATTTGTAACAAATCTAAAAATTTGAAAAGGCTTTTGTGTAAAAACTCTGAAGAAAGGTTTTTCAGCTGTGATATGTGCAGCTACAAGTGTCACCACAAAACTAATTTAATTCGGTACAATAAAACTCACACTCAAAAAAAACTGGTTAAGTGCAATATTTGTAATTATGATAGTAATCGATCAGGAGATTTAAAAAACCACATGTACAAGCACACAGGTGAGAGGCCTTTCGGCTGTGACAAGTGCAACTACAGGTGTCACAGAAAAAATGATTTGGCTAGACATAATAGAACACACACTCAAGAAAAACCATTTAAGTGTAATGTTTGTGATTTTTGCTGTAATCGTGCAGATAGCTTGAAAACCCACATGTACAAACACTTAGGAGAAAGGCCTTTCATGTGTGATAAGTGCGACTACAGGTGTTGCCGAAGAAATGATTTGACTAAACACAATAGAACACACACTCAAGAAAGACCATTCAAGTGTAATGTTTGTGATTTCTGCTGTAATCAGGCAGGACACTTGAAAACACACATGTATAAACACTCAGGAGAGCTTCCTTTCAGCTGTGATAAGTGCGACTACAGGTGTTGCCGAAAAATTGATATGATTAAACACAATAGAACACACACTCAAGAAAAGCCATTCAAGTGTAATGTTTGTGATTTTCGCTGTAATCATGCAAGTAGCTTGAAAACCCACATGCAGAAACACTCAGAAGAACGGCCTTTCAGCTGTGATAAGTGCCAATACAAGTGTTACAAAAAAGCTAGTTTGATTCAGCACAATAGGACACACACTAAAGAAAAACATTTTAAATGTAATGTTTGTGATTTTTGCTGTAATCGTGCAAGTAACTTGAAAACTCACATGTACAAACACTCTAAGATGAAGTGAATTGTAAAATACAATTTTATAAGGTAAATACTTAAGCAAAATGTGTGTCTGACGACATCTCGTTATGAACATTGGACACGTATGATTAGTATAAACTTTTAACTGTTGGCATTTTCTTAGTAAATACTTAAATTCATTAGAAATAACTAAGTATTTTAAACATAAGGTAATTTAGAACTGGATCCATTTCTATTACATACAGTTACATTGAATTTCATTTTATTTTTAAGGATAATAAACAAAATGGTTTCTTGTAGTCAGGTTATTTAAAAATATAATTCAATTTAGGACCGGTTTTTCCATCTCTAAATGAACTGATCAATATAAAAATACTGGTAAAAAACGTGTAAAGTGTGTTAATTGTCAGTGTTTTTATCATGATAGATCAAAACTAAAAATTGTTCGATGTATCCCAACAAACATACGATGTCCCACGGACGTCCGTTTCAGATTTAAAACTAGTCCTAACGTCCTTGGATCTTAATCGGATGCCTCTGGGACATCTTTATTTTGATGTCTCTACGACATCCTTACAAAAGAGATCCCTCGGATGTCCCTCATTAAAAATTTTAAATTATAATTTACGGAAATTGAATTGTGTTGATACAAAAATGACTTTGCAAACTTTATTTATTATTTTATTGTTGTGTTTATGTAGGTACTATACAAGGTTCATTTTTTAGACAATTATTACTTTTCGCGTACTTTTGAGTTCTGACGTCACAATAGTAAACCGTTCTCGTTATGCCAAACAATAGTTAAGCCATTGTTTAAGCTGCGTGAATGTCCTTACGGCGTCGGCGTAACGCTACTTGCACTCGTGCTCTTAACTGTTTCGCGTTATTGCACCTGCTATTGTTTTGCCACATTAAAATCTTTTATCTTTATTCGAGTGCTATATTGTGTCATAGGTGTGATTGTAGTGTTAATTTTGTACATATTTTACACATATTTTCGTTTGAGATTAATTTTAGTTGGCATAAAAACTTTTCATGTACGGTTTTGTTGGACTAATTTGAGTTGACATTTGCTTCGCATAATAGGTAAGTAGATCCAAATTATTTAATTATTTTTTGTTAGTCTGAATAGCAAATCTTAATCCAGAAAGTTAAAAAAGAAGACACTCGTGTAACTAATAGAAGTAACAAAATTATTTGTGCCAGCTGATACCGGAACATAATCGGATAAACTGCATGTAGGTAAATTGGTTTAGGGTAGAGTTTCGTGGCTTCCTTGTGAATTAGTGATGTTTAGATTCTGGTTTAAAGCGAACCTCTGAAGAAGCTCACCACTTACGTTGGTGAAATGTTAGGAAGAAATTCCAATCGATGACGGCCTTTAAACCTGAATCTAGACATCACTAGTTTACATGTAGGTAGTTTCATTATATGCATTACAATAACACATTTACAATCAACCCAAAATTTGTAGTAGTATTCACTTTAAGCCTGTGTTACCCATAATATAATTTTTTAAATGTACTTTTCCGATTCTTTCTCGGTGTCATCTGCCTCAGATTCTACAAATGAATATTTCTTGTATTGAACAATTCAGTTCCAGAAGTATAGCTTATATTTAATGTGGAATCGGTCAAATCTACTGTTAGTTTGCCTAAGTAATAGTTTCACAGTAGATTAATCCTATAATTTAGAATTTTGTTGAGTTGTATGAAAAGTTTTAAATGTAGGTACATAACATAATGTTTGACTTTTTTGTTATTTAGGCCACTTTTCACATATTAAGATGTGGATACTCGTGTCTTATTTTATGATTAAAATGTACTTAGCGCCTACACTACCTTGCAAACAAAAAATTAGTTCCCATTTAACTCAATGCAATGCGCGCCATCATAGCTCAATTTGTAATTAATTAATCGGTGATGTTTTTGGTGTTTTCCTTTTGTTACAGATATACGCTGCAGTTTAGAGTTCCATTCCTTTTAATTAATCCGTTTTATTTTTAATTCACAAAAACGAGAAAAACAATGCTACAAATCCTTCAAAATATTTTTCTAATACTTAAAAACCCTTCTACACTTCTTTTGTTGATAATGATTTTATTAAACATTAGTGAAAATTAATTAAAAAATTTTAAAATCAATATACATATTTACATATTTATTATTTATTCTCTAGGAATACCGGTCCACAAAGGAAAAAACATTCCTCAATGCTCTTTTCAATCATTAACTGATGGGTCCGGTAATTCAGGTTTGGTAATAAAATTATTCTCGGATTTAGTAAATTAAATTTGCTATTACAGGTAATAAAAGCCCAAGAACTTGTAGACCACAAAAAGAATTCAATTCTAGTAAAAGACCAGCATCAGTGACGTCTGTAAATGACAACCAAATGTCCGGTTAGTATTTACATTTAAATTTATGTAGTATGTACTTTAAAAATGAATTTAGATTTCTCAGAAGAAGGCACAAGGAACAAGGCCGAAAAAAATATAAATGATGTTTTTATCGGATACTTTCGTCCAATTATTAGAAAGCAACATTTAATTCAAGCTAGTGTAATGCAAATAATGGAGGATATCAATGAATTAAAATCAAGAACTTCGTTCGACAGTACAATAGTTTAAAGGAATTCGATATTTGCCTTATTTGATTTGCCCATTAAAAATGAACAATTTCTACAAGAATTGGAAACCATTTAACGAAAGAAAACAATTTAAATGATATGGTAAATATGCAACAAATATCGAAAATTGGGGGAAAGAATGCTTCAGAATTTGTGAAAAGGGCAATGTCTAGAATAATATCTAATGAAGTTGGATCAGAATACAGTTGGATAGGGCTAAAATAGAAAAAAAAATTTTCTAAGTTGCTTGTTGTACAAGTTGTAATACGTAAGTTATTATCGTTCACTCTGCAGTATTGGTGATAATGTTTTATTTAAGGTGCTGGACTGATACTTTTTAAAAACGACATTAGCAAGTCGTTTGAAGAATCAATGAAAAATTGGTTAAGGCACTCCAAAGAAAGATTGGATAAGCAAAAAAATTAGTATGATTTATATAATTTTATATTTTATCAATTATTTTAAAGCATTAATTATAGAATTATATAATCACAGTATATGTATTTTATTTTCGATAATAAATTTAATATGTTGAATAGGTGTAAATGTTGCTGGATAATTATTCTCCAAATTGACTTTTAAGTCGAACTATATTAAGTTTAATTGGTAGTTTGATGATAAAATGATAGCAGTCCTCAAGTGTATGCTACATGTAGGATTCTACAAGATGGTACCTCACCATTAGTGCACTGGGAATGAAATATTACAGAATAGTACAAAGCAAGTCCGATAGTAGACATCCCGAAGATGACGGTAGCAGACGTCCTACGGGTGTCTGTCACAGGATGTTTTACGGATGTACACATTTGTGACAAACGGACGTCCCATAACTATCCCACGGATGTCTCTCGGCAAAAAATGGACTTACTAGGGACGTCTGCACATCCGTAGGTGGTAGTCCTAAGGACATCCTATGGACGTCAGTATGTTTGTTGGGATTGACAATGAGCGCCAAGACTTTCTGGCGCAAGTCACTCTTATGCGCCCTGCCCCCTATCCATCAAAGTGTTTCACAATTCAAAAGAATTTTGTTTTTAAAAATTTTGCAGAAAAGCTGTGAATATTGAGTAAATTGCATGCAGATTTTATTACTAAGAAATAAACACTGGACATTTCAAGAAACATTTTTATTGAACAAACAGATACATATTACTTTAAATTGCACTAATAATAATAATTATAAAAATTCAGGTAAATAACACATTAAAATATAATACACAGATATTGATGAAAAAAAAAATAATTATCAAGAGCATATTGCGCCTTTTTTCTAGAAAATTGCCTTATTAACTCTTGCATATCTAGGGTATTTAATAAATCTGATTCAATAGAAATCCAAATTTTGAAGACGTTCTTGAGACATTGATGATCTTAGATAGTTTTTAATGAGTTTCAGTTTTGAAATAGTATATTAAAGACCGCGAGTTTTTAAGTCATCTTACAGCACGCGTCCAAGTTTAAGACACGAGCCGCGCAGCTGCGAGTGTTTTAATGGACAAGTGCTATAAATGACTTATAAACGAGTTCTTTATACTATTTTTTATAATTTGCGCATTTATTTCAAAAAATAAATAAAATTGTGTAATAAAAATATGATATAAATCTAGAGGCTAATTTCATTTTTTTTATTTGAAGTTGGTACGACTAACTTACCAAGATTTGAAATTCGAATTTAATTGTTATAGTTAATTGTCAATTTCTAAATTTATGTTTCTACTATGAGCGAAGAAATAAACTGCACTCCACCAGAGATTCGCGAAATTGCCCAAAATGTTGGAATTTCAATAATTCCCGATAAGTCACGGCACCTTTATGAAAAGCAGTACAAAAGTTTACAAAATGGTGTGAAGAAATTCACGTTAAAAATATATCAGAAAATGTACTGCTAGCATATTTTCAATTACAAAGTAAAACATACAAGTCGTCTACATTATGGGCAACTTACTCAATGATAAGATCCTGCTTGAATCTGTACAAAAATATAGATATTTCGCACTATCAAAAGTTACAGGGTTTATTAAAAAGGGCTTCTGTTGGTTGCATGCCCAAAATATCTAAGATTTTAGAAGAAGATGACAAACAAATTTATTACAGAAGCCAATGACAATACATATCTCGCGATGAAAGTAAGTGCGTATAATTTACATTCATTTTAATAATAAAGTTTATAATTAAATTATTAATTAATTTAAAGCGAACAATTAGGGTAGTTAACAACTAATGTTTAAACAATATATAAACAAAACTAATTGTTTTTGTAATTAATTTAGGTAATTTTAATAATCGGATATAATGGTGCCTGCAGACGTGAAGAATTGACCAAGTTATGTGTTGAAGATGTGGAAATTAAATCCGACAGAATTATTGTTTCGATTCCTAAAACAAAAACTATATACCGAGAAAATTTGCAATTACAGATATAACCTGGATTGAGTTGATTAAAAATATTTTAGCCTTAGACCGAATCATGTTACCACCCATCGATTTTACCTCACTTATCGGAATGGTCACTGCATCAATAGTCCAATTGGTATCAATATGATGGGAAAAATATCTAAAAACATTGCGACATAGAGTTACCTCAGCCACAATTATACACAGGTCACTGTTTTAGAAGATCTAGTGCCACACATGTTGCAAATTGTGGCGGTGACTTGTTGGTCCTAAAGCGTCATGGGGGCTGGAAGTCCTCTTCTGTTGCTGAGGGATATGTCGATTCTTCAGTACAAAACAAAATAAATATATCTAAGATGTTTGTATCAGAACAAAATGAAATGGATCAACCTGGATGTTCTAAAATATACCTTCGACTATTAGTAATGTTTCGCATACCACAGACATTAATTGTGATGACAGTGAGAGCAATAAAACCTATCCAGGTCTCACAATAAATGCAAGTGATGCTGCAAATGTTGTTATAAATTATAATGTATACAATAATTGCACTATACAAGGGCAAACATTGCAATAGAAGCTATTGCTTTTCTTCCATTGTTAATTTGCAGGTTACATATTAATTGTTACAAAGGAAAATATAAGTTTTAGTTTATAACAAATGTTTCTTCTTAAATCACTTTATTTAATAGATTCTTTTTCATAGTTATATTTATGAACCAACTTAAACTCTTTAACGTTAAATTTAAATCTTTTATTTACAAATATCACCTTAAGCATCTCTAAAGCAAACAAATATAACACACTGTTGTGATTAAGAAATCACAATAGTAGCAATAATAAAACCCAATTTTGTCCATTATTTATTAAGCGTATGGTTACAGTTCAAATTTTGTTCATGATAAAATTGCCTTAACTAAACCTGGATGAACATTTAAAATTTATTACATAAGAAACGCATCTTAATTTTTTGTTAGGTTATTGTTTTAAATACTTTTCTTGTTATATTTATTACAAACTCATTTTTCCTTATAACAACCAATACTTTGGCCGTTTTCTACAATCAACGCTTCCACAAATGAGTAATTGTCGGTGTTTGTTTGCTATTGTACAACCTCTTGCGAACTTACAGCAGGCGATTCAAGATTTTACTTTTTGATAACACTTAGATGGCTATAATCATCAGAGGATTGACCTATGTAACTGCTTTTACATATGTGTCAAAATAGTTGCTTAATGCAAATGCATTTACATATGTGATTGTTAATACGAGTCAAAACTAGGTGTCGCAAAACTTGTATCGTCAAACATGCTTTGGCTTTGATTCATTTACTCACAAACAGCATGCATTATAACTACAATTATGCTTGAAAATAAAAGAAAAGTAAGGGTTTAATATACTTACCAGAATATGCGTATCTGAAATATTTCTAACATAAAAATGATTATTCCACAAACTCTCCACATTAATAACCACAAATCACGCACTTTGTTATAAAATTCATTATGTCAAATTTATTAGTTGCAGTGATTCAGTCTTACCAACCAGGCAAATTTAAAAACAGCGTGCTATAATGGTAACGTAAAGCTTGTATTACATTATACTTTTTTCGTCTAGAAAACTTTGACAAGTTTGTAAACTAGACTGGATACTAAACTAGAAATCCTTTCCAACTTTTTTGTGCGATTTTATAATTTTATTGCGCAAACTCTGTAGAAGTGTTAACGAGTAATTACCAATTTAAGAAAAATAAACAATATTTTGACTGTAATTGTAACGTGCGTTGTAAGACATCCTAAATAAAATTTTAAAAAATTCCGTGTTTTAACGCTATAACCGTAGAAGCACGTAGTAGAAATAAACAAACATCAAAAACACATAAGTAACTAATTTATGAGTAAGTGTTGGTAGCTCTTAAATTGGATCCAGTGCGCAAGTCTAGTAAGTAAACTTTGATGAAAACTTGGTCCGCTTCTAGTTTCAAAACTTGGACGGAGTTTCCGTATTACATTATCAAAGTTTTGTCAAGTTCATCAAGTTTATAAACTTGTCAAAGTTTCTAGACGAAAAAAGTATAATGTAATACAAGCTTTATGGCTCATTATAGAACGCAGATTGGTTTTATAATGAAAAAATTATAGAAGCAAATTATAAAAAAGATCTTTCGGCAGTAGCTACAGAAACAGGCATAGTTAACAAAATGCGCAGTGCTATAGTAGTGTTTGGAAATGCTTGATATAAATTATTTTTACTGATATAATTTAGTGTCTGATTTGGAGATGACGTAATCTCCGGCCACAAATTTTGTAAATACTCTAACTCTTGTAATAATTCAAGACCATTTATATCGCGTTTATTTCTTTCTTTGTCTGTTAAACTATTTTCTAATTCGGTGCATAAATTTAACTGCTCACTTTGTTTGTATTGAGAAAATTTTGAAATGTCGTACAAAAAATGAAAATTTGATAATAATTGAAATCTTTCTTGAATGGATTGTATGGTTACAACTAATACATTATTAAAGCAGTTAACTTTAAATTTTAGTTCCTCGCTCGCAATTGTTTCGTCGTCATGTTCATAACTGAACTGCTTTTTTAATTTTCTTGCTCTCAAAGAACCACTATTTTCAAATTTTGCTCCAACATCTAATAAAGAAGCGATTTCCTTAGCATCCACAAGTAAATTAGAGAAACCTTTATCTGATTTATAGTTTTTAAAAAAATCATTTAGTATTTTGAAGCTCGTGCATGCTTCAGAAATATTGAAATTTTTGCATTATAACATTTTGTTTGTAATATTTACTTTACTTAAAATATTGTACCACAAAACTAATGTGCAAATAAACCCAAATTGTTTTATTTTTTTACCTAAACCAGTGGATACGTTTTTTGCACTGTTGTCGAATAAATTATTACACCCGCTAGCTATTTCAAACAAAGCATCATATATTTCTCCAAGTTGATATCGTAAAGGTGTTATAGCGTCAATTCTACTAAGACCATCTAGTATCTGATAGAGGTTTCACGGTTAAATTCGATTTAGAACTGACCAACGATTAATTGAGGCAGAGAAAAAATTATAAATTTCTTGGACTGTTGAAAAAAAATGTATACACAATATATTACAATTTTACAGCATCGTTCACAACTAAATTTAAACTATGGTTACAACAAGGGACAAAAAATGCTCTTGAATTTATATTAAGAATCTTTTTTGCAAACCATTATGTTTTCCTCGCATGTTTGCTCCATTGTCGTAACCTTGTCGGCGTAAGTCGTTAATACTTAAACCATTTTGTTCTAGTATTGTTAATAAAAAAGTTGTTAACCCTTCTCCTGTTGTATCTGTTATTGGACAGAAAGTTAAAAATGTTCCTGAACATAAAATTCATTTTGAGTTGTATTTAAATTCACAAATCGAATGCAAACCGAAATTTGTTCTTGGTGACTACTATCGGGGGTGCAATCTAATATAATAGAAAAATATTTTGATTGCCTAACATTATTTAAAATATGCGTTTTAAGACTATTTCCTATTAAATTGATTATTTCATTTTGGATTTTATCTGCGAGGTAATGGGGCATTTTCTTCTTCTTTTTTTCTTCTTTAGACTGAAATAAATAATACATTCAAACAGTCTGAATAAATAAAATACAGAATAAATTGAAATTAATTAGAATTATACAAAAAATACAAAGCTAACAAAGCTTGTTAATTTTGATTATTTATTCTGATAATGTTCGACAAAGTTTTTTTTAATGTATACTAAGAAGTAAGAACCAATGAATTTTAAAACCAAAACAAATTCAAATTATTTATAAAATAAAATTAAAAACAATATATAAAATTAGCTTATCTTATTATCACAACAACTTAAAAATAATCACTATCACAATATTAATTTGCTTTATTCTAATTTAATTCCTTTTTCAAGAAACGATCATCAATGAATGGAGGTTGAAGGTAATAATCGTATAAGAATGAAAGCAGTAACAGTAAGCATGCAAGATGCAAGTTTGAACAAGCAGATCTGCAACTTCAAAAATTAAGAATTGATAGGAAAAGAATTGTTTGGCGTTAATTGAATCTAGCTGCGTATACAGTAATGCCAGATGAAATTTGTTTAGTTGCCGGTCGCCACATTAATTAGTTCGATAAATTTTGTTAGATATGAAGAAAGAAATGTTGAATGTTTTTAATAACACAAAAGTCTCTTGTAATTGTAACAATCAAGGTAAGATGTCCATCTCTTTTAGTGATTGTTGAAATTTAATACACACGTTGATAAAGGAATATACAAAACAAAGCAAGGAGTGTTTTTAACGTAAAATAAACCTATTGCTTTGACCGAGAAACCGATATTAAAGTAGATGGCATCGAGCTATAAATAATAAATCGAAATATATTAAAGAGGTTATGTTATAGGAAAGCAGTTGCAGCACTTTACATAGAATATTTATTTTATACTAAAAAAGTAAAAAATATGTTATAATCTTAGGCCGTGGATAATGTCAAAATCGCCTTCGGCGCCGTTTGCAGTGTTGCGCCGTCGGGCGCGGCCCGAGTTCGCCCTTATGGATGGCGCGCCACTGTGTATTGATAATGATCAAATGGTTTGTTGCGTATCGGCAAGAAATGACGAATGTCAAGAAAACGGATTGTTTGAAGCAGGTAGCAAACCAAAAGAAATCGATTATTTAAAGTCTATAATTCGTGATAAAAATCAATTAATTTCCGATTTGTATGACAAAATCAAACTACTGGAGGAAAAACTTCTCATAAATGAAAATTCAAAATGTATGTTCATAAACAAACCTGTTGATAATCCTATCATAACGCCTGCACTTGTGGCTGAAGCGATTAAAAATGTAAACATTTTCGAGGTCAATAACGCCAAAAATGATATCAAACCTCATCAAATTACTGTGCCAGTATCTCTTTTAAAAACAAGCAAATCATCTAATACCTCAGTATCTACTGACATAAATAGTACAGAACTTTGGCAAAATACTAAATTAAGTCCTAATGATTCTAATGGGAACGCAAATGTATGGACCACAGTGGTTAAAAAGAAACACAATAAGACAACTGGAATATTCGGATGTCGGGAAGATGTTTTATTAAAAGCAGTGATAAGATTTTCTCATATACTTACAGACTATGTGCTAGCGTCATATTTTTCACGCTCAGCTTCAATCCATGGTGGTGTACTTATTTTGGTACGCAAAAATATTTCTTTCAAAACTAACAATTTTATAAACGCAATGTCAATTGAAATTCACTGTGAAATCACTTCTGTGTTACTCACTGCGCTAAATATTACTATAATCTCAGTTTACCGCTCTCCTAATGGAGATTTTAATAAATTCATTAAGAATATCCACTCCATCTTAAACTCAATTTTTAATCTAAAGTTTGTCGTTATAGTAGGTGACTTTAATGTAAAATTTAACGTCGCTGATAAATACGCTACAATATTATGTAACCTATTGTCTCTACCTGAGATCTCAATACCGACTTGCTATTCAAAAGGCTAACCGTCTCGCAAATGATAATATAATTTTAAATTCAAACAACCCCAATAAGGCTGTCTGAAATATTATTAACTCGCATAGATCTCGAAATCAACACTCGGCGGTACTTATTGATGTAAATGACCTAAATAAATATTTCATGTCATCAGTTCTAAAAACCCCCTCTTAACTTTGTTCTATAGAGCCTATCGAATTATGTAATGTTAATACATCTTTTGGCCTAAAAGAATTTTTGTTAAAAAGTAACATTCTTCTTTTCTAACTGGAACGTTCCCCAACGCTCTAATTGCCATAGTAGTTCCGATCTATAAAAAGGAATATGGCTGAAAACTATCTTAATTCTACCGACATTTTTAAAAATTTTTGAAAAAGCGATTTACAAGCAAGTATTTCGAAAAACAGGGCATTCTATTTAAAAATCAATATGGTTTCCGAAAACACAGGCAGTATCTTTAATAAAATTTTACCTACAAGGTAGATCTCAAGCCGTAAAAGCAAATAGAATTATATCAGGTTTCCTAACTTTACAAAGTGGCGTTCCTCAAGGTTCAATCTTAGGCCCACTTCTTTTTATAATTTTTATTAACGACTTTGCTTCTCATTTAAGAAGTACAGAATATGCAGATGATACCACCCTGCTCATTAGGAACTCCAATCTGGATTGTCAACCAACAAGCGATTACGGCCTTAAAGAGCGCCAAAGAATGGTGCATATCTAATAAACTGTGTTTAAATCGTAATAAAACTAAGCATTTATTAACAACTCTCAAACATCATGACTTTGAAAATCTTTCTACTGTAAACTTTTTAGGTAAATAAATTAATCCAAAACTTTGTTTTAATGACCACATCAATGAAATAGCCAAAAAAGTTTCTCGAAATATTTTTCTCTTGCGACGTTAATCCGACAATATTTTGGGGCAATTCTTCTAATGTCCATCGAATATTTACTCTTCAACGTCTAGCTATTAGGATCTTGGGTTGCATTGAATACAAGGCGGATTGTAAATATACATTTATTCAATTATAATTAATGACGTTGCCTATAGCATATTTATTCTAAATTGTATTTTATTCGCCAGAAGTAATTGTTCTGAACGTAATATTAAAAATAATGTACACACTTGCAACACACGTAACTGTTATGATACCCATCTAAAATTCTACAGGCTTGAAAAAACCCACAAAAGTTTTGTAAATATGTCCTTTATAGTTATTTAACAAACGAGTGTATTAATAAGGGCCATCAACAATCGAGATATTTTACGCGTGAGCGAAGCGAGCGCGTTAATGTTTGAGATTGTTAATAGCTTTTTAACTAAATAGTTAGTTACACAACTTTTCCGTCAACCGTACTTTGTAATTTTAATAAAATTATAATTCAATAATTTTAGAAAAGATATGCTATTGTGAAAGTACCGTTTTGTGAACTCACTACAATTTTTTAATTGTATAACATAACCTAACTTCATTGTTTCTATTTTTTGTGAGCTTTGTATTTGATCTTCATTGTCTTTTCGTCTTTTGTACGGCTATTTGACAACAGTATTTTAATTAAGGTCACTAAGTTGGTGGAGAATTGAGGTACTGAATTCCAATTGTTGCGTCGAAATACAATAGTTTTCATCACAGCGAAACAAAGTGTATAAATCTTTTTTGTGAGAACGGATTGGTGTTTATTTAAAATAGTGATGCACCTACAAAGACCAAACCAGAAATGGTTGACAATGTTTGATAAATGATACAATATGCCCAACAAAGATATTCATTCATATCGCTATTGTGTGCAAGTGGTCCACCAACTTATTGAGACAGGATTGATTATCCTGCATGTGTTCCAGCTTAAGATTTTTTAACGATGAAACTTGATTTCATCTTAATGTTATTTCACACAACATGCGCATGTAGAGTTTATAAAAAAAACATTTTCTCAAAGTGGTTTCACTACACCTCCAAAAGATATTTTTAGAAGTCGGAATGTTTATCGGGCCATTCCTTTTTTATAGTTTTTATTTTCTCTTACAACCCTGCTTGAAGAATTTAACTTTTGAACAATAAATAAACAATATTGAAAAACTGTGTGAGACAATAGATGAGCTAAACATCGTTAAATGTTATTAACTGTTATCGGAATGTTGTGTACAGTACAAAAATGTCTCAAAGTTTGTGTGAACAAATTGAAGATTTATTACAACTGTAAATTAATGTTGATTTGTTATTATTAAAATTTGCTTTGCTACAAATTATGACAGATTTGTTATTTACATTTTCATATTGTAATTGATTGACAGATAAAATGGTAACTTTAGGTATACACATGTATGCTTAGTTGCCAATACTAAAATCGTCATTAATAGAAAATCGTTCATTAATAGGGGTCATTAATGAACGATTTTGTTTACGTTAATGTAGGTCATAAATGCACGGTCAACGGAAAACTATTTACGCATTACTGAACCAAATAAGAAGTCTACCAATTTGTAATTTAAAAACTAGAGTTAAGGCATTCCTTGTTAGAAATGCGTTTTCAGTATTGCTGAGTTTATCAACAGCGACTTAAATTGTATTTAATTTTTTTATATATACAGTGACCGGCAAAGAGTTTGCATCAAATGGGAAAAATTTTTGTTATTGAGATATTCGAAAATTTCTTTTGGCAAATGAATTCAGCATATCAAATGACAAATGTCATGTGACCACTGTCATGGCGGCAAATTAAAAAAATATTCACAAAATATGTAAAAAGTGAGGTTAGATGACAAAATATTGAAAAATGCCTAAGAGAAAAGTTGTTCAGAATTAGATTATACGTCTATTTTCGGCATTTTTTCCGGAAATATTGAGAAAACCAAATTTTTTGCGTTTGATTTGCATAAAACACAATAAAACCAACAAATACACTTCACAATCCAGTAATTTTTATTTATTAGTCTACCAGTGGACGGTATATTGTTTTTTTAAGACGGACTTTGTTGCAAACTCTTTGCCGGTCACTGTATGTATATCATTATTTGACATCTGTAAATGCTTCTATCTTTTCAGCATATTAACAGCAATAAATATTATTATTATTATTATTATTATTATTATTATTATTATGTTGCTAAATTTACCTGTAGAAGTTGTTTGACAAATAATATGGTTTTTAAAGTGATTTTATTTGGCAATATTTTCGTCACAAAATAGTGTTGGCAAAAAACAGTGATATGACTTACTTCAGAAAAGTTGTTGTCGATTGAGTGAATTGTATCAGCGGTCCGTGTGTAATCTACATGCCACGATTCGACATTCGAGTAGGGGATGCGCGGTTGTTGAGTCATCTTAACGAACGACTGAGAAATGTCAGTTAGTTGTTGAACGTTTGAATGCGATGAAGTAAATTACTAAGATGCTTAAGCATGTTTTGCTCAACTAGGTTATTTCTACAATTTTACATTCATCGTAACGTAGAAGTATTGTTTTAGTGTTGGGGTATCTACCCTAAAGTTCGCTTAAATTGCGGTTTCTACTAACGCAAAATTCAGCTCGACAAGCATCCAGGTGTCACTTTCGTAGAAAGAATTTAGTACAATCTTCTCGACATATATAATATCTTAAAAAGAATGTTACGATAAGGATCCTTTTTCCTCGTGTATTGGGCTTCTTCGTGGAGCTGGTGCTCATTGACTCCTCCCATTTTCATCTGGGGGCGTGTACCTTGACCTGGGGACAGTGACGCGGATTTTGATAAAAATTAAATGGAATGAATTCTTGAACTAAAAACCAGAGTTATTCCGACATAACGATTGATTTATTTTTGTGTGCGGTCAGTAACGGACATAAGAGGCGTTGTACGCTTCGATACTAAGGACAGATAAGAATTGTGATGAGATAAATGCGGTAATGCGGTTGTAATTTAAGTTTAATTACTTTTGTTAATAAATTCTTGCCACGTGGTAATAAGAAAATGATGTAGGATTTTTAGTTTGTTAACGTTTCGAATCTCACAGAATAATTTTGTGAAATATTCTTGTAACGTATGTAAGTCGTTATTTTTTTTTGTGTTTGCTATTTTTAGGTATCCCGGCGCTGTGATCGTCGGAATGATTGTACCTATGTATGTACATTATGAACGGTGTGTGAATATACTTTGTTTCTTGTTCAAGTCCGGTTTATTATCTACTTAACATTTGTGTTCCTGTGTATATATTCTGTGGCGTGCGCTTGGCGGACCTCTGAAGCGGTGTACGAACAGGTGCCCCAAAACTTCTCTGGTAGGTAAGGGCTCATGGAGTTTTTCCTTTTTTTTTAAATCCTTGCCAGGCGCCCATAAACAATTCTAATATCGACACATTTTATTGGAGAACCTGACTTCTAAGCACCCCAAATGAAAATTCATCGAGCAACTTAACGAATCACAACCCGTCTCGTCTGAGCTTAGTTACCCTTTTCATTTGTATTACGTTTTGCATGTAACAACGTAACTTACAAGAGTTGCCAAAGTGACGGCCACTAACCTCAATGCAAGCTTGACATCGGCGTACAAGTTTCTGAGTAATAAATGGGTCTGTTGTTGATTCAGAGCATGTTCTGTCATGGGACAAGACAGAGCCACCTCATGGGCAAGTACAGAAAACCTGCATCATGACGTACAAATAAACAGACAATCTGATAGAGAAGTTTACTTCCATATCTCCTTAAGCTGAATTATCGGACCCCAGGTTCCCTACTTTAAATTGTTCAGTAGAGCATCCCCTATGCCCTGTTTAATTTTTGCACGCTTTCACTGAAATACTTTGTATTGCTGTGGTTGATGCATAATAATTTAAAAAAAAAGTAATTTTAGTCATGAGACATCTTATTTTTTTTTATAATCTCTCAGAGTCGATGGATTCGTTCTAGTAATAAAAGACTAAATTATGAATACACAAACAATTTAAAAGAAAAATAACAAACTAAATCTAAATTACGCTTGGGACGCAAAAATAATTATACACGGTGGCCAGAAAAATACGGACAAACGCCAGGTAGAACGATTCTTTGTTCAATTCTGAGGCAATAATCTTAATCCAAAAAGTTATGCGATCCTTCCTTAAGGCGCACGAGACCATCAAACCTTAAGATGTACGGCTAAAATTTATCAAAATTCGTCAAATTTATCTATGTAAAATCATTGTGGTGAAATTTAGAAATGGAATTATCTCAAATACATCGATGTAACTAATCGATTAATCTTTGTTTAATTCTGTTGGGTCTCAAATTCAGTGGAATATTATCCAGTACTTCTTCTAAAACGTTAACGTACTCAATTCCATTTAGACGATTTGGAAGAAATATTGGTCCAACAACTCGGAGATTTAAAATCCCCAGCCAAACATTTACCGAAAATCTTCTCTGATGTCCAATTTCCCTTACTGCCTTGGGATTTTCGTCCGCCCAAAAATGAAAATTATGGCTATTAAAGACGCCATCTCTCGTAAACAAGCATTCGTCGCTCCAGAGAATATGCAATAAAAATTTCGGCTCTTCTTGAATTCTTGGTAAAATAATGGTCTCGTGCGCCTTAAGGAAGGATCGCATAACTTTTTTGGATTAAGATTATCGCCTCATAATTGAACAAAGAATCGTTTTACCTGGCGTTTGTCCGTATTTTTCTGGCCACCGTGTATAGAAAAAACGAATTTTTGACACGGAGTCCTTTGTTGGGTTTTATGCTAAAACAAATTTCAGAAAGAACTGACCTTTTTTTTTAGTTAATTTTTGGAGCCTTCTTGATGATGGAAATTTTGTGGATGTTGACTTCAGCACATTGCTTTAGTTGGTTAAACTATTTTACTCACTTACTTTATGTTTCGTGTACACTCAATTGATAGATTCCCTCATCCATTCCTCTCCTTCCCTTTTTTTCCTAATATTACTTGCCTTTTTCTCTCTTCTCTTCTGATTTCTCCACACTCTTCCATCAAATGCTGCAAGTCCTTTCATCCCTCCCTGCACATTTTGCACTTTCTTTCTCCATCCTCTAGCCAATACCTGTTTATCTTTTCTTCATTCCTACATCTAAATCTTCTTATCATCCTTTTCGTCTTTAAACTTTTGTTTCCCGTAATATATTTCGGTACTTCTCTCGGTTATATTCTTTCCATATCCTTCGTTATGTCTTCCTTCCCTTATTTTTATTCTTCTTTCTTGAATTTGCGTACCCTTATTCCTTCTCATTATGTCGCTTTCTATACTTATGCCGGCGCTCTTCTTCTCTGGCATATCCTACTCTTTCGTAATATAATCTTCTTTCTTCTTGTCCTAATTTTATTTTCTGCTTCTTCACTTTTTTCCAACATTCCTTTAGAATTGTATTTTCCCTCCTTTTCTCTAAATCTTCTTCATACCTTATTGCTATCTATTCAGCTTGTACCCGTATCTTCTCCATTTTTATTTCTTCCCCAACTATATATGACAGTGTTTTCTTTTCTAGCCCCAACGTCCACCTCCAATACTTTTTTTGTACTTTTTCACCTTTTTCCCACTCATTCCACCCCCATACCTCCGCTCCCTACATCATAACACTCATCATTAATTTCTGGAAAAGCCATTTTCTTTTTTCCATACTAGCCCCAAACACTCTCTCTCCTTGCCCCACAACTTGGTTACCTTTTTTTACTAATTCGTTAACCATTTCTATCACTTCTTCTCCCCATTTCCACTTTTTATCTTCTCTTTTTCTTCTTCCTTGTTTTTTTTAAACACTATTACTTTTGTTTTTCCAACATTTGTCTTCATTCCCTTTCCTTCTATATACTTCTTCACTACTTCTATTCCTCCTCTTATTTCTTCTTCCTTACTTGCCACCACCACGAAATCGTCCGCATATGCCAGAACCTATACTTTCTTCCTTCTTATTACCACTCCACCCCTTTGTTTCCCTTTCATTACCTCTTCCATATCGGCCATGTATAGCGCGAATAAGCTCGGGCTTACTGAACATCCCTGTTTAAGTCCCTTATTGGTCCAAAAACATTCTTCAACTTTTCCTTCTGTTCTTGTTTGACACTTTGTTTCCTTATACAACTCTTCCAGTGCTTCTATCAGATCTTCTGTTATCCCTTTTTCTCTTAGCCCTTTCCATAGTTCTTTCCTATTCACATTATCGAACGCAGCTTTTAGGTCTAGAAACAAAGCAAACATCTTTGGTATGATGGATATTCAAGCAGATAAAATATGTTCGTGTTATTCGCTTTGATGTAGTTCGCCATTATATGGTGCTGTTACAGGTTAACTATTGCACCATATATACTAATCGTAGTGAAAATTGATACACATTGATATTCGATTACGTAGAATATTTTCGAGTGATTTGCTTTGTTGTAGCCCATCACGAGAGGGTGCTGCTGGAGGTTAAATATTTTACCGTTTAACAGACACTTGTGTATAGCATTTATATTTAAATTAAATTTGCTGAGGAAATAGCGCAGAATAAACGATCGTTTTGAAAATTAGGTTAAGGAAGAACGTTATTATGTACCTGTTTATTACCGCCATTATGTGTGACGCAGAATTTTTATGAATTATATTATGTTACTCGAGAATAAACAACCTGACAGCGAATACACATTTTATTACTACAACTTCAGGTGTGGGGTATAAGGAACAAAATATTTTAAAAACAAGGAAAACGTGCTCCGTACTGAAGATACGGTTCAATCGCAATTTACTGTTGAAGAGTTAGTTCAATCCACGGTAAGGGCTTTATCATTTCAAAATAAGCTTAGAATAAATGCTTCGGAAATAAAAAAAACATGATTCCGGAATTTAATGGAATCAACGACAATGTAAATAATTGGTTTTGTCGCGTCGCGTCCGTTCGAAACAATTATGAGGTTGATCCAAGAATTTTAGTAATTGCAATTATTGGCAAATTAACCGGTAGTAAATTAAAAGTGAAAATTGTTGAGTACCCTGTATATTACTAATGGTTAGTTTCCACGCAGTGGACCTTCTCGTAGGAGAATGTAATGGGGGTTGAAATGAAACTAGTGTTTCATTATTGCCGACGTTTCGACCAGTGAAGGCTGGTCTTTCTCAAGGCTCTTTAGTTGAAAAAGAAAACAAGAATTTGTAATTATTTGGTTCACATTCGGTAAAAATATTAAGGTAATATTATAAACAAACTTATCACAGATAATTATCGCTTCACACTACCCCTTCTCAAACAGTAGGTAATTGTTTATTTATTACATACTTCTAATGACCAATGTAACAACCCTTAGACCAATATGACTCAAAGAAAGTAAATTAAACAAGCAAGGATATTCTATTGTTATTGAAACTTATTCATAAAGTAAAAGCCATTTCCTTATAATGCTAATGGACAGTTTGTTCGCCGTTTTGTTTAGATTCGTCCATACCTGCGAACGCATTCGCGCGCATATTCTTTGATGTCTGAGAAAAAACCGACAAGTTGCGGGAACGCCGCAAACCGTTCGTGGAACAATCAGGACTTGCGAATCTGTTCTAAAATTCGTACGTAGCACCGTCCAAATTAATGTTCCGATTGCCGTTCGGTTCGTTGTTCTGTTTGTTCCTCGGTTTGTTGTTCAGGTGTGTACGAAGCTTTACAATAAGCATATTAATATGAACTATATCTTATGAAAGGAGAGTTATGTAACTATAATTAACGACTTAACGTTACGTTAGTAGATTCCATTTACTATTTACACATATTTTCTTGGAACATTCGATAATTAACTATCGGGATATGATGACCCTATACTTCGCAGGTTGTGCGCAACTGGATACAAGCAAATAACTTGGAGCTGTTACCCTGGCCAGCAAAAAGCCCAGATTTTAACATTATCGAAAATGTTTGGGCTCGAATACTTGCTGTTATCCGAAGACAACAAGGGCCAAATTTTATACCAGTAAACCGTAATGCACTAATTGCAGCCATTGATACCGCATGGGAAACGATTAATATTAATTATATTGATACCTTGATAGCGTCAATGAGCAGACGCCTCCAAGAATGTATCAATAATAATGGAGGTCACACCCATTATTGATTTCTTATATTTATTTATATAGTAATACCTTTATTTAAAAAAAAAGTTTTCATTTAATTTTAAACTATAACTTGGTATCTTAATTATAATTATGTAATAAATTCTTGTCAAAAAACTAAATATATACGTTGACAATAAGAATTGCCTTAGTTTTTATTTTCACTTTTTATATTAACTACAGAAAAAAATGAAACGTCATAAAATATACATTTTGTAAGGACTAAATATTATGAATAGAGAGTTTAATGATTTTTTTTAATAACTTACAATAATTAGTAGGTTAGATTTATTTAAAAATAAGTAATAATCAGTCAACCCAAATAACCATGTTTAGTTTTTGATTTAATTTAAAAGTTATTGCTTGTAGACGTTTTTAAATCAAAATTATTTCTAATTTTATTTTGTAAACATTTCCTAAACAAAATTTTGATTCGATAATTAATCGAGCTATGGTGTTTAATTAGCGATACCTTCAAATATATTCTTTAAAGAAAAAATTAAGTAAGCAACGTAAATTACCTATTTTCTAAAACGTGCTTAGTGTAATGATTCATTCTACAGTCCTTCTATAAGATAACCCCTGCTGAGACTACCTGCTGTTAGAATTGTAAATGATACCCTTAAGCCCGCTTCACAATGTGCCAACTTTTGTTAACAGAAATTGTGGTGTCCAAGTTTTAAATTTCATGAGTGTACATGGTTAGATTGGTTTTGATTGAATTGAAAGGTTAGTTGTGCCACGCATTATTAACGAACGGGAAAAACCTAAAAACTATACTCGGACACGTGTTTCAATAGCTAAGCTATCATCATCAGCGAACCGATACTGAGTAGTTTTTTGGTGCAATTTTTTGGTGTTTTCTCGTTCGTTACATAGACAATGCAGTTTAGAGTTCCATTTCTTCGACGCATTATTAAGAAATTATTAAGTAACTAAAAACAGTTTACAAAAAATGGCGTTTGTAAAAGTTGACGAGATAATGATGGCTCTGAATATGGAAAAAGGATGTTAACATTTTTGAGTAAAAATCCTGTAAAGAAACAGTAATTACACAGAAAACTTCGACCGATAAAGAAGAAGAATGGAAGCGAGCTGAAATTAAAGCGACAAATTTTATCTACAGCTGTATTACCAATAGGCAACTAGAGTAGGGTATATCGCAGACTTGAATTCTGATTATAAGATAATTGTCGAACATTATTATTTTTTTTAGTAATTTTAGAATTGTTTTGTTATTATAAAAAAAAGTGTTAGTTGATTTTTGCTAATGTCAAGTTTTATATAGTATTAAAAAAAGTTGATTAAAAGAAAGTTTATTTTAGCGTCAGAGATTAAAACGGATAGTTTTTTTGCTCTACGCAATAAAAATCTTCCAATATAATCAATCCATCTTGTTTTGGTGTATCCCTACATGTTTTTTCCAATTTTTCATAAAATTCGTCCTTTTTTTCTTGATTATCAGCTTCTGTAGGTGCACGCAAATGTGAGACATATTCACCGGTTTCTCCTCAAATCGTGAATAGCATATTCTACCATTGATGGGTTTAAAACACATTACTATTATTCCTTTATATACTATGAAACTAGTTCCATTCTTGCCCGGTTTGCCTTTTCCTGAGTAGATCATTGTAAAGTCATTTTTGTCGATTTCCCCTTGTCCTTTCCACCTTAATTCTAGAATAGCTTGTTACGATAAAAATTCACGTATATTCGCATTTACTTTTCTAATGATAAAATATTTTTGAATACGTGTTATTTTCCTTATTACGGCCCTTTCTACTTTTACTGCGAGTTTAATAGGACAAGGTCAACGTTTAAATCCAATTGCGCTTGTTTTACGTTCTTTCTCTTTGTGTTTGACTGGCAACGAGGACAGTCCGTTGTTATAACCATGCGCTTGTTGGAGAATGTAAAATTCTGTAGATATGTAACTAGATTAAAGTTGGATGTTGTTCAGGATAAACGTTTGCAGGTGAGCATACTGACCTATATTTCACCACGTGGCAATAGTTTGCTACATTTGGTTTTTCTAATTAATACAATTTCTTTGTTCAGTCATATTCTTTGGAATTACTCTTCTTTGTGTATGTTGGGATTTGTTTACCTCCATAATTGGTATTTTTTATGTTTTGCTTGATGTTTTATTGCTTATCTTTTTGTATTGAATTTTATTAATACTTTTTTACTTGATACAAAAGAATGACATTTTTTTATTGAATACTGTTTGACAACAATTTTTTTATAATAATCATTAACACGACAACAGTATTACAATAAACTCATAAATTGAAATAGCAAATTATTTCAATGAGAAATTAAGAAATAAACTATTTGTTCGAACTAGGAACTTTAACAACCGCTTGAGGAAGAGGACAAATGTTATGTACAGCTCTTCAAATTATGGCCGTTATATGTGCGAAGTGAAACAACACGCAGTTTATTGCCCAGTCATGGATATACTGCTTCTGCATGAACGATTTGCCAATTCATAGGAGGAATATTATCATTCTTCAGCAACACCAATGTCCTGACGGTTATGTTTATGTTTGATGAAACTTGTTGCCATTTGGAACGTTCTTGAAGTGTATTTAAATAGTCTTTCGACCAATAAGACCAAAATCTCTGGATCATTTGTTGTAGTCTTTTATAAGCGGATAGTCGGTTTATATGGATATCTATTACATGTTCCTGGGGAACTGATACTAATGCATCAGCGATAAGAAAATGTTTAGGAGTCAAGTATTGCAGGTCATTAGGGTCGCTTGACAAAGGTAGAAGAAGTCGAGAGTTAAGTATTGCTTCTATTTGAGTGAGGATTGTATAAAAGTCTTCGAATGTTAAATTTGTGTCGATTACTATTCTTTTTATATGATATTTAAATGACTTTACTGCAGCCTCCCACATACCACCAAAATGAGTTGACCTTGAAAGTATAGTGCCATTCAACACAATTTTCAAGAAAATAATTTTGAAATTTTAAATCATTTGGTACAGTCTTTAGAACCTCGTAAATTTGTTTTATGCTATTATTAGCACCCACAAAATTAGTGCCATTATCAGTAAAAATTTGTTCACACAGGCCTCTCCGAGAAACGAATCTTTTGAAAGCATTCATGAAACCATTACTAGTAAAGTCAAGCTCAATATGAACTGCTTTAGTAGCTAGACAAACAAAAATACACAGGTAACATTTAATGAAGGTTTTTTGTGCGATATTTTTTATCCTTAATAGTATAGAAACCGGCATAATCAATACCACAATAAGAAAAAGCTCGGGAAGGTGTTACTATTAGTTCAGGCAAGTCTCCCATTAACTGATTAACTGACTTCGGTTTAGCTCTAAAACAAGTCAGACCATCTCGAAGAGCGCTACGAACAAAATTTCTGCCATTAAGTGGGCAAAATTGAGTTTGTAAACGTGATAAAATAAATTAAACACCACTGTGTAAATGTTTGTGATGCCCATATTTGATTAAACGTTTCGTTAAAACGTGTGTACCAGGTAGAACTATAGGATACCTTTGATCAAAAGGTCCTACTCTGATTAAACCTTCATTGTCTAAAAATGGGCTATAGTTTACTATTTCATGGAACTGCATTACCTAATTTGAGTAACCTCAATTCAGTAAAAAATTCATTTTTTGTAGAATTTTACAAAGTTTGAATGTAGATTTTTAAGTTCATTGGCTGACGGGGGTCTTATTAATTTATTTTCATTAACAACATTGTGTCTAAAACGTAATATATATATATATATATATATATATATATATATATATTGAATTTAGACGTATCAATTATTGTGTGATAAGTCACAGTTATCTTTTCTTTTCATACTTCTGGTATTGCATCGATCTGAATAATTTGTTCCGTTGGCCAATTTTCTGATAAACTAGTAAGCCAATACGACCATGCCACCAAATTGTGCAATTTTTAAGGACTTTAGCGCACAAAATCTAGATACTAAGTCCGCAGGATTATCTTCAGACTTTACTTGTCGCCAAGTACAATATTTGCTGAGTATTTGCTGTATTTCCGAAACTCGATTTGATACTAATGTTTTCCATTTACTGGGTTCAGCAAAAAGCCAAGACAGTACTATTGCCAAATCTGTCCAATAAAATATATTAGTAATATTTAGCTGGAGAACACTTTTTAACTTTTGCATAAGTTGAGCTAAGAGTAACGCTGCACATAATTCCAATCTTGGTAGAGATAGATAACTTTTAATGGAGCCAATCTTGATTTTGCACAAACAAGATTAGAAATGATATTATTATCATTTCTACAAGACACTAGATAAATGCATGCGCCATAATTTGCTTCTGAAGCATCACAAAATTCATGTAAAGTTAATGAAATGGCGTTTGGTTGTATTAAATGTCGATTGATGGGAAATTCATTAATTTGTAAGAAATTGTCGGTAAAATGTAACCACGTTTGTTGAATATTTTCTGGAATTGGATCATCCCAACTAATTTGTAAACGCCATAATTGTTGTAACAAAATTTTGGCTTTTACTACGCTTGATTTATCAGATCTAAAGGGTCAAAAATGGTAGCAATGCTTGATAAAATACTTCGTTTTGTAATAGAAAACTGTTATTCAGGAAATGTTGCTGAATATCGAAAAATACCTAAACAGAAATGTTAAACATTCCCAAAAGAATATGTTTCCGCACATGTTACGTAAATAATTGGAATTATCTTGATAAGTATTTACAGTAGATTCAGATTGACTAGTATAATTATTGCAAAGAAAAGACGTGTTATGGCGCTTCTTGGAAATTTTACAAACCTTATCACTACGACATGTATCCACAATATGTTCACTTTTTAATGTATCTGGATTTTATTGGTGTAAGAAACCGACAATGTTATAATTCAAATTTGTCGCCGAAAAAGAATTATCTTACAGCATAAAATTTGCATTGTCAACAAAACACTTAAAATTACCTCCATGCAACCGCTGCCTACTCTTCCGTTTGAGATAAAGCCTCTATTTAAGCGCAAACGCAATGCCAAAAAAGCACTTCTTATTCGCCTTCTACTTCAATTCCTAATCCGACTTGACTTCTCAACTTAACAATTACTTGAGAACTCCGTCCGCATTATCCGTCGCTAACTAAAAGACCATTGCAAATGCTGATTGAATTTGGTACGGGCATGGCAGTTACTAACTCAAAGACCGCTGCAAATGCTGATTCAATTCGGTACGGGCGCGGCAGTTACTAACTCAAAAACCACTACAAATGCTGATTCAATTCGGTGCAGGCGTGGCACAAAACCCTCTTAATCTCCAGAGAACTCCCTAAAAACAACCACCGTTAATAATCCGAGTAGCCGGCATCTACTTCTCCCGAACCCTAAGCACTGTGGCTGATCTCTTCGGTAGCAGCTGCTTTTCTCCGAAACCGTTCCATTTAGAACTAGCCGCTTCGAATCACTGACCCTTTGAGGGTAGCTAATTTATTCAATAGCACTTCGTAGTGGGCGTGCTGCCAGACCCTGATCTAGGCAAAGTAACCGATCCCAGAACTTCGCATACATACACTGCTCGCTCGTCAGACATCACCGTACGAGTACAACCACCAGGCATCCTGGGCACGTTGAGACGGACTTCCGTCGTTTACCAAGCCGTAAGCCGCAATAATAAACTCCGGGGTGTATGCTATAACAAGCGAGCGCAGTAGACAGAAGTTCAAACCCATAAACTTAAAAATGGGTGTAAACAGCCGCCACCGATAATTAATAATAACTTACCTGTTTCAGTGAGAACACTAGCACAAGACATAGAAGCCGCCCGAATCCGCAACCCGAGTATTTGTTTGGCTAGTAATTTAGTTGTGTAAAAACGTGGAGATTTAACCGCCAACCGTATTAGCCCGGCGCCGTATTCCGACTGGCCGTGTCTAAGCTGCCGCTGTTCCAACCGCAACTGGCGAAGTATCCCTCGTATTAAAAATACATTGTAAATAAATCTTCTGTACATATAATAACCACTCAATTTGTAAGTAAATAGACGTCTTAAAAGCAAACCCTTGGCATTCTTTCTTCGCTTGAAGCTACCCACGTGCAAATGTACCCGGTAATCAGGAGCATAAAAGGTGCGCGTTTACGTTGGCAAGGCAAGTAACTTTGAGCATTTATATGTAAAATGATTCTCTCTACAAAAATTACAATTTACCAAGTTAGGAATGGCGGTACTATCGGTAACTATATGTGATACGATGATCTTAATTGAGCCTTCCCTTTATTGTATCTTTGATTATCTTTACTATCTATG
This sequence comes from Abscondita cerata, assembly GCA_030710515.1. Classification (NCBI taxonomy): domain Eukaryota; kingdom Metazoa; phylum Arthropoda; class Insecta; order Coleoptera; family Lampyridae; genus Abscondita; species Abscondita cerata. The sequence goes on from JALBCR010002206.1 coordinate 129,352, forward strand.
GTTTCAAGTAATTGCGCTTTATTTTTTAAGAGATTTATAAAGTTTGTAATATTTGGCAACTGATTTGAATTAATTGAATTCTCCCATTCACGACGCGTAAGTGAATCAAGTTTATTACTAATTAACTATATTAATAAAGTATCCCAAGTTGACCTAATGATTTTAAGGCTCTTATGCGTTTAAGAAAAGTGTCTATGATTTGTCGCAAAAAAAAACATGATCTTTTAATGAGGTTGTGAACAATAATCCTATTTCTTAAAAGATCTCAGGCCACGTTAAAATTATCATCACTAATATCCAAATAATTTAATTGCCTTTATGGAATCATTTTTTAAACATGATTGCAGATAATAAAATCTCTGAACATTATTTAATGATAAGACTTCTAAATTACCCACAAAAATCGAAAATGGAATCCAAAATGTATGCAAAGTGTTGTACCTGCTTGACTGTTGTTGCAAACAGACCCACTGAACGTCAATGTTGCGCTGGCCGACTGTCCTGCCGGTTGGTTGGATAAATGTATCACTGATTCTTCAATCGTTGATGGTTATTTCGTTCAAAGGACCATATATGTTTTGCTTGATGTTTTATTGCTTAACTTTTTGTATTGAATTTATTAACACTTTTTTTACTTGATACAAAACAATGACAGCTTTTTTATTGAATACTGTTTGACAAGAGAAGCTTTTTTTTATAACAATTATTAACATGACAACAATATTAAAATAAACTCATAAATCCAACAACTGGTGTGGTGTCTTCTGGAACCGTTATGCACATGCTGTTGTAATTGGAAGGGTTAACCTCTCGGCTATTGTGAAGGCTCAAGGAATGGGTATTTGGAAATAAAACCAATGCTGTTTGGAGATGCCGGTTAGAATTCTGTCTCAAGATAGCGGGGAACACCGACGTTTAGCTATCTCATCTTAGCACTTTTCATGTCAAAATTAGAAAAAATTATTTTATTTGCCTGTAACAAAAGTTTCTGTAACAAAAAGTCATAAATTCCTTGCTACGGAATTGTACACCATTGTCAGTAATTAAGTATTGAGGGGTACCATATACGAGAAATATTTGTTCTTCAACAATCTTCGAGGTCGTAGCTACTCGAAGAGGGAAGAATAACGAGAATTTAGTATAATAATTACAAAAATATAACAATTTCCTTTCGAACAGTGAGGTAAAGACTCATAAAATCACAACATAGTAATTGCCAAGGTCGAGTAGGTTTGACTCTTGACGCAAAGTAACCACAGGTGGAGCAATTGTTCGACTTTATGTGCGGAGCAAACAGAGCAACGACGAATATAACGAGCGACATCAGCTCGTATGCGTGGCTAATGCAACACGCGAGCAGAAGTTTTGGTTAGACCGCAGTAACCTGCTACAGGCGGATCATGAAGTTTGTTAATTATCCCTATTTGTTCCGTAGGCACCACAATTTCCCAATCGTTCGAAGGATCATTGCTAAGAAAAGAGAAAGTAGAAGAAATTCGACGATAAATGATATCATCCTTGACTGACCAATTTAAAAATGTATGCGGTTTCGTGATAACTTTAGCCTTTATACCAAGTGTTCTCAGTAGGTAACGAGATTCCAATTGACTGTAAAGAATTAGAGAGATCTATTGTATTGATTATAGGTACGGCGCCCGACAAAGCGTGTGGGATTAGACGATTCTGTCTCTTACGATGTATTACGTCGTAGTCAAATTGCGACTATCGAGCTAAACGACCGGAAGAGCTTTTCAATCAGTTTAGTCCCACCAACGAATAGTGGTCAGTGATTATAGTAAAATGTGTTCCTTCAACGTACACACGATATCTGTCAATACCGAATAAGACAGCAAGGGCCTCTTTTTCTGTTACCGTATAGTTCTTCTCTGCTTTAGTCAGAGAACGACTGAGATAACTATTACTCGTTCGCCTTGCGTATGATCTTGAGTTGAGACAGCGCCTAAACCAAAGTCATCAGAATCCTCGGTTTGAATGACGAAATGTTTCGCGAAATCAGGGCAAGTAAGTATAGGAGCGTAGATAAGATGTTCTCTTAAGAGGGTATTTGTCCTACACAGCCAGGCTATGGTTCTCCGTGCATTTATAAGTAGTTTATATATGTGACTATAGACTTTTTAACAACAATTTTTTAAATCTTGAACCGCATACATATTTTATTGCCGAAAGCATCAATGCATGCCGGTCATGTGTTAAAATTTTGTGTTGATGCAATTAAATGCATATTTTGAAGAATATATTATCACGACATTAAGTCACTTTTTGAAAGTTTGGTCTCTTCAAAAACACATATTTTGGAAAAAACTAAAAATTTATTACACGAGGGGCGTAGAATCATAATTTGTCTTTCCAGATTTTTTTGTTTGAACGTTGTATGTTCTTTATTTCTATAGAAAATAGTTATTTTTCTACCGCTGTTTTATGCATTTCAACACCAGAGCAAATACCCTCTTAAAATAAGAAAAGCATGGTGGCAAGCTGCTAATTCCATTTTATTTTTAATTCTTTAGCTACTTCCATCATTTTTCCTGGCAACAGCATTGTTCTTATGTTCCAGGGTTCCAGGTTGCAACCTTCATTGTTTTCTTTTTATTTTTCGTTTTGCGTATAGTTCGATTTAAATCCTTTGTTCATAGGTTTTGTCGTCATCGTTTCCGTCCATTGTTGTTTTGATAGTAGTTTTTTTTATTCTTCGATTAGGTGCTTTCCATTTCGATCTTGTTCCATTTATACACTTAATCGTTTCTTATTACCTGCTGGTTTCCAATTTTTGTTTAGCTTTCTGTTTTTTGTTTTTCCTTGGCTATCTGGATAATCTTTGCTTCTATTTTTCTTTCGTCTTTTAGCTTCTTTTTGTTTATCATTTTTATCATAAAAGTTAGTTTTAGAGACAGATTTAAAAACATCGGTGAATACGGGTCTATAGTGAACAGACCAGTTTCTTGCATAAACAAAATATTGCGTTACCATAGCAACGAACAATAACTTATTAGAAGTGTCAGTGTAAAGTTTGACGTCAAAAAAGTAAACCAGAGTCACGCCAATAAATTAAATGAAAAAAGATGTCCATCAAAATTGTGAAAATCGAAAAATTGGAGTATCGAGCCATCATCAAGTACCTGTATTTAAAAGGGTTAAGAGGTAAGCAGATTTACGAAGATATGCTTAATACCCTTGGTGATCAATGTCCTTCGTATTCGACCGTCAAAAATGAAATGCAAGCTTCAAAAGAGGTAAATTTTCCATTGAAGATGATGACCGATCGGGAAGGCCAGTTTCTGTGTCAGTCCCCGAAAATATCGATGCAGTTCATGACATGATTTTATCAGACCGTCGAATTGGGCTAAAACGGATATCTGAAGCACTGAATATTTCATACGAACGCGTTCATCATATGATTCACGTCAATTTGGACATGAAAAAATTGCTGCAAAATGGATCCCCAAATGTTTGAATGTTGACCAAAAGCGTGCAAGGGTAGAAGCATCGCGTTCGATCTGTGCTCGATTTGAAAACGATGTAGACTTCTTAAACCGAATTGTTACTATGGATGAGACTTGGGTACATTTCTACGATCCAGAAACAAAGCAACAATCGATGGAATGGCGACACTCTGGTTCTCCAAGACCTAAGAAGTTTCGTGTCCAAAAATCTGCTGGAAAAGTTCTTGCTTCAGTTTTTGGGATTGCCATGGAGTAATCATGATTGATTTTTGGATAAGGGTAGAACAATAACTGGAGATTACTATTCGACATTACTGACCACTCGACGGGAAAATATTAAACAGAAAAGACGCGGAAAGCTATTCAAAGGTGTTTTGTTTTTGCAGGACCAACGCCCCTGCACACAAATCTCATGTTGCCATGCAAAAAATTCGTGATTTAGGGTTTGAATTACTAGAACACCCCCCTTATTCCCCGATTTGGCTCCGTCCGACTATCACCTCTTTCCTTAACTGAAAAAAAGTTTAAAAGGTCGTACATTTTCTTCCAACAAGGAGGTCATATAAGCTGTGGAGGTCTGGTTTGCAGAGAAAGAAATTTTTTTTTTGAAGATCTAGAGACGTTGCAGGTTCGCTGTAATAAATGTATCCAATTAAGAGGAGAATATGTTGAGTAATAAAATATTTTGACATTGAAATTTTGTTTGGTTCTATAGTAGGCTAAGAATTTTTCAATATATCCTCGTAAGTACGTTATTATGTACCATGCTTATCTTAACCAATAAGTGTATATTATACCAAATCAATGTCTCACAAATAACAGTTTCTTTAATGATTTCTTATATGCTAAATTAACAAAGTTTTCTAAACTGATTCCTCAAACCATTTTTCTCGAGTGTGTTCTATTGTGCCGAATCAAATTACTTTTTTTGTAACACCTATAGTCACACCTTATGCAGCTGAAAGGCCGCTCTTCTGAGTGTGTGTACATATGGGTTTTCAGGTTTCCCGCTTCACTACTGCAATAATTACAAACATTGCACTTAAACGGTTTATCTTGAGTATGTGTTCTATTGTGCCGAATCAAATTACTTTTGCGTTTACAACTGTAGTCGCACTTATCACAGCTAAAAGGCCGGTCTCCTGAGTGTTTGTACAAGTGTTTTTTCAAGTTTCCCGCTTCACTACTGCAATAATCACATACACTACATTTAAACGGTTTTTGTTGAGTGTGTGTCCTATTGTGCCGAATCAAATTACTTTTTCTGGAACACCTATAGTTGCACATTTCACAGCTGAACGGCCACTCTCCTGAGTGTTTGTACATGTGGCTCTTCAAGCTTCTCGCTTCAATACTGCAAAAATCACAAACATTACACTTAAAGGGTTCTCCCTGAGTGTGTGTTCTATTATGTCGAATCAAATTACTTTTGTGTTTACACCTGTAGTCGCACTTATCACAGCTGAAAGGCTGCTCTCCTGTGTGTTTATACATGTGGATTTTCAGGTTTCCTAATCGATTACTTCCATAATCACATATATTGCACTTAAACGGTTTTTCTTGAGTGTGTGTTCTATTGTGCCGAAACAAATCATGTTTTTTGTAACAACTGTAGTCACACATGTCACAGCTGAAAAGCTTTTCTTCAGAGTGATTACTCAAACGCCTTCTCGAATTTTTCAATTTCTTATGAGTACAGTTACAATTTAGCAGTTTCTCCAACGTCGCCCTGCTTTTAGATTTATAACCACAATCGTGACATTCTAGTACATTTTCTTCCATTCTAACATTAAAGTGTATCTGTTCATGGCTCCGAAATGAGGAATTAACAAATGTAATAAAACTACACGTATTGCATTTAAGTAGATGAGTAAATATATGATTAGTTAATATTCGTTTATCGCTTGTACAGTAATTACATTGGTAACAGTAGTATAACAAATCTGATGCTGTAAATTCTTCCATGCACACAGATATGTCTGTGTTAAATAACACACATTCTTCTTTAACAATGTCCGCATTTTCATTTTTAATCGCAACTTTATCAAATTCCTCTTTGATGTTTTCTACATAATTTTTGTCATCAACAAGTGAAGAAGAGTCTGTCAGAAATGATTGTGGAAGATTTTTATTTTCTAAAATGTTTTTGTTTTGCGCTAATGCTTGATGCTCTTCATCAATTTTGAGCTTGCATTCATTGCACGCAAGTGGGTTTTCAACAATGTTCAGTTCCTACAATGTAATTCAAGTGAATAAATAATTCAGTAGGATACGATACTTACTGCTTTAATGGGAAACATTGACAATTTAGGAAGTTGCGTTGAATTGTAGCATAGAGAATGTACTAGCGCTTCTTCTTTTATACTTTTAAAACAAATTTGACATCCTATTGGGGCGTCTACCATTATTAATGAACTAATTATTTATTTAACAATGTTGATGCAAGTAGACAATCAAATCTGTTTTGTATACAAATTTCGTAGTGATTGTTGTACCTACAAATAGAAGTGTTTATTTATCTGTATATAGGGTAGTTCAGAAAAATATTATACTGTATCGTTGATTGAATGAGTTGTAAAATACCCAACCGTAAGTAATAATTTGTGGGTAAGCCTACGGCTCTTGGGTATCGGTAGAAATGAGTATTGAGTACACGCGCGGCGCAATACATTGAAACGTGCACAAAGCATAATGTACATGTGATATACTGCATCATGTCTCATATTAAATAAATATGCATACTGTTTATCACCTTAATTACTTGTAGCAATAAATAATTTAAATATGATTTGAAGTAGGTAATTATAGAATTGAAGTCAGTGTTAATGTGTTTTAATTCACAACTAATTCAATCGCAATTATCTAAAGCTAATAAATAAGTATACGTTAAATATAAAACGCTATAATTCGAAAACTAAAAATGCTATCGATGTGTAATTTTTCATACGTAATTACAACGTTATTAAGCATAATATATAAAATTTACAGTAAAATCGGATGAAAAAAAAAAAATACCCAACAGCCCGATGCCCTAAAAAATTCGTAAAAATTTCCGAACGTATGTTAAATATAAAACGCTATAATTCGAAAACTAAAAAAGCTACAGTCATAAAATTTTAAACACGTATTTCCATCGCTAATAGCTATCACATATTAAAATTACAGCTCGATCAGACTAATAGAAACTGAAATACCCAACAGCCCGATACCCTAAAAAATTCGTACACGGTGATCGATATTTCTAAAATTTAAATTTTTTAAGTAATAATCTGACAGCTACTCAGGTATGTACGCCACTGCTCAATATTTTATTTTGCCAAGACCATTAAATTGTGTACCATAATGACGTATTTTACCATATAAATTTAATAAAATCGGCAAAAAAATTGTTCAACGCCTATCCACTTCAAATCTGAACGAAAGCGAGAGTTCGGCCTTAAAAAAACAAAAAAAGCTATGTGTGTTAATTTATCATGTAATTTGAGCAGCCGGTAAACTTAAAATAAAATTTTCATTAAACAAAAATTAGGTGAATACGAGATAAGACGAAACAACAAAATAAAAAGAATTTTTTATCAAAATATCGCCGCAATATATTACAGCTGCAACGGATGAAAAAAGAAATACCGCCGTCATTAAAATATAAAGCTCTTATCAGTCGGAGTGGTAAAACACGTGTTCGAAGGGTGGTGATGACGAACCGAAATGTTGTAAAATACCCCCAAATGTGCTTTACCGTTCAATTACCATTTACTTTTGTAATATCGCTCATACGAATCGTATCGACTACCACAAAAGTTTCCCAGTTTTAAGTTTTTATACCAATTGCAATTGTGATTGCAGTGCGTCGTTTGTTTAATATTTTTATAACGCAATTTTGAATTTTTTGATTTGCATTCGTTTTGTTTGTGAGTCTGTTTCAGGATGGAACGCATTGTTGCATCGGCAAATCTAACGCTGGGGAGTTAGCGTTATATTTTGGACACCACGACATCCCGGAAGAATTTGAAGCTGCCAATCAGCGCGGGATAGAACTTCTCCAGAACCTGGATATCTTACCTTTCAGGGAGCAGCCGAAGACTTGCCCACGATGTGCCGCTGAGATGTCAACTATAACGGATCGAGCTCGTGGTTTGGGATGGCGCTACAGGTGCAACGGACCAGCACGACACCAGATGGACCCCACCGTGAACACCTTTATGGAAGCGGCTAGGATGAAGGAAATCGGCGCTTTCCGCATCGTAATGTTAATTTATTGTTGGCTTATAGGTGTTCCCGTAACTGCTGCAGAGCTTCAAGTACAAGTTGGAGCCGAAACGGCAATGGCTTGGTACAAGTACTGTCGCGACGTGGCAACGAAGATAGCGTGGCATGACTTGAGGCCACTTGGAGGACCAGGAGACGTCGTAGAAATAGACGAGACGCATCTCTTCAAGAAGAACGATGTACGACCACCATTGGATGTTTGGAGCCATCAGCAGAGCCACGAAGCAGCGGTTTGGAGTAATGGTGGAATCGAGGGATGCTGATACGCTGACTGAAATCGCCCAAAACTTCATCGACCACCAGTCGTACATCTGTTCCGACCAATGGAGGGCATATGGGCATTTTTAATTATTTATTCGCAGGACACGGAACTGTTAATCACTCCGAGAATTTTGTGCAGCCACCACTAGGAGAAGATCCGATTTGGGTACCTACAAGAACGTTTCTGCCCGAATGCATCGCGAAGAATTGGATAGGACCCCCGCCTCAAGACAACGTTGAGCCCTTCCGGATCCACACCAATCACGCCGAACGGTCTTGGAGGGAACTGAAGGAGATTTTGAAAAGGCCAATGGAATGCAGCTCGTCGATGGTTACATCGGGGAATGGATGTACCGAAAGAACCTCCTAGACAACTGCGAAAACTTAACGGAACAATTTTTTAAATTCTGTACAGATGCTGGTCGTGCGTATCCTGGTGTAGGACTGAACCCGATGAACATCAATCTAGAAGACTGCAACTGCCATGAGTGCGAAGAATAAGTAATTGTTTTGTTTTTCAGATTAATTAATGTTTTTTTGTTTATTATCTTTTTTTTGTTATATATGACTTTCCAGATCTAATATTTTTACTTTTTATTTGATAATTCATTAGAGTTTTACCTTCGAAACTGTGCGGACGTGTTTTGTATCGCTCTTATATTTTTGCAATTTAATTTAACGACTATTAATATTCGTTACTTGTGTTACGTGTTACTTGTTATTGTTTGTGTTTATGGTAAAACATACGATAATAATTCGTAAATCTCGCGTTTCTCGTTTGTGACGTCGACGATAATACTGTGAATGTTCTAATCTGTTAGACATTCCGTGGGTTAAATCAAAATCTAAATATTACCTGCAAGCACTGATAAAACCAAATTCCAATCGATTCTTCGTTCTTGTGATAATCTAACGCGGTAGTTTTAACTGTCCATTAATTTAATGTTGTGTGTTTTTTTTCTTTTTTTTTTTTTTTTAAAACACTTCACTTCACAAAATCAAAGATTTAAAAATATCATCAGTAGATAAGCAGCATCCACATAAAAATTAAAAATTTATTACTATTAACTACGCCAAAACCTAAAACATCGGAAGCATCTTACATTTAACAAAATGGAGTGTTTCAAATGTAAAAACGGTCAGCGATACGCATTCCAAATGCAAGATTTGTGTTAATGTATTTCACAAAAGCTGTGCAAAAATCGTAAAGAGCATTAAAGCATTAGATGAATCATACGATGTAATCATATGTCAATGTCACAAGACTGACGAACAGAGATCTCCCAATCCAAGCGTTTGTAGTAGCGCTGATATGGATTCACTTCGTGTCGAAAATTCTTTGCTTAAAGCTCAATTATCTGTACTTCAATCTGAAGTTGAAACGCTCAAGAGTATTAATGCGACAGTTAACTCCAACTTTATTCAAGTATTTAAACAGCTAGCTGATCTAAAGAATCTTTTATCGAATCCAATATCAATTCTTCAAAGCAACGCAGTGGTGCCGAGATTTTAGTAAACGATAGTTCTCGGGATGTCTCTTCCGTATCTGATAGAATCCAAATAAATAATCGCACTTTCGCTGAGGCTGCAGCTTCTCCACTAGCAGCAAGTAGGAGTGAAGCTGGAGCACTCCTGTCTGCGAAAACAGTAGCTTCCGGTGCGAAAACAGTAGCTTCCGGTGTCAACGGTGAAGGTTTGCGGCGTCCAACTCAACCGCCAAAAATGGTCGGTACTGGTGACGGTCTTCGCCTCGTAGCTGTTCCAAAAGACCCGAACGGAAATGGTTCCACGTAAATAACCTGAGCCCGGGAACAACTGTTGAACTCGTCACAGAACATCTAAAAAACATTTTGAATATCTCACAAGCTAACTGCTTCGCACTCACTAATAATGATTATTACACATCTTTCAAGGTGGGTGTTTTAGAAGGCGACGCTTCCAGGTTACTAGATGCTGGGGGGTGGCCTATAGGAGTCAGCGTAAGAGATTTTGTATTCGACAGACCTCGTGCGTCGGTCCCTTTTCGTCAACGGAAGCCTCTTCAGGATCCTCCAGACACATTGGAAAACTAAAGGTATACTACCAGAATGTCAGAGGACTGCGCACGAAGCTTGCCGATTTACGTTACTCGTTATCCATATGTCAATATGATGTGGTGGTGTTAACTGAAACCTGGTTAAACGACTCAATCACAGATTGCGAGCTCTCCTTCGGCTCTTACAACATATTTCGAGCGGATCGTGATGCTATGGCCTCCGGGAAGACTCGTGGTGGTGGAGTTTTAATAGCTGTGAAGAATGACGTACGCAGTAGTGTCTTGGATGCATCCACATTGCCTGGCCTGTGCGAGGATTTATGGTTGGTTGTATCTGGAAAATGTGGGCCCGAAATAGTTCTGGGTTGTGTGTATATTCCCCCATCGTCGGACGTTGGGGTTTATGTACATTATTGTTCATATATTGAAACCTGCATCAAAAATTTTCCAAAAGCGCGACTGTTGTGTTTTGGAGACTTTAACCTTCCAAGCGTGAACTGGAACAATGACGGCTCGGGTATCGGGAACGCGACAGTAGCAAAAATATTTATTGAGAACTTATGCCTACTAAATCTACATCAAAAAACCTCATTTCTAACGTGTTTGGCTCAGTATTGGATCTTATGATTACAAACTGTGATAATTTGTGTTGTGATTTAGCTCCAAACGCTCTTTTAGCGTGCGATTTGTATCACCCTGCAATCGAGTGTAGTTGCGAAATTGCTACACCTAGGTTTCTACTGACTGACAAACTTATTTTAAATTTTAAAAGAGCCGACTTTGAGCTTATCGATAAACTTTTAAGTGAAACTCCTTGGGACGCTCATTTCTATAATCGTGACATTGACAGCTGTGTGTTTTTGTTGTATGAACATATTTACAATTTATGTGAGCACTTAGTTCCAAAACGCAAGCTACGTAGCAAGCCAACTTTTCCTCCTTGGTTCAGTGGAGAGCTAAAATCATTGATATGCCGCAAACGTCGTGAACACTTTCTTTATAAGTCAACGGCCAATTTCTCTCATTACTTGACATTCACCGAATTGAGAAGTGTATGTGTGAGTTTAATTAAACGCGATTACGAGCGGTATGTATCGTCTCTAGAAGAGGACCTTCTGATCAGTAACAATCCAAAACCATTTTGGTCATATGTAAACAGTCGAAGGAATTGCGGTGGCATACCGGATTCCATGAGACTCAACGGCCGGGTTCTCGTCGATGGTCATGACATCGCTAATGCCTTCGCCGACTATTTTGCCTCGGTCTTTTCAACCTCGTCTTGTTCTCGAGATGCCGATGAAGTACATCCATGCCATAATGCTAACTTGACTTTTAATTTATCTACTATGCATATCTCCATAAACGACGTATATGAAGCTATGCTTAAAACTAATCCCACCAAAAGCCCAGGACCTGATGGCTTGCCTTCTCTGTTTACACGAAGATGCGCATTTGGACTTACTAGACCTCTGTGGCTCATATTTAACAGATCGTTGTCGGAAGGATTTTTCCCGAGTACCTGGAAAACCGCATTTATAAAGCCGCTATTCAAGACCGGTGTAGGTCCGATATTCTTAATTATCGCCCAATATCGCTTCTGAGCATTTTCTCCAAAGTATTTGAATCCTTAATACTTGCTCAGCTTCGTCCTTCTTTAAGTCAGCTGATCGACGGCAGACAGCACGGTTTCATGAGTAATCGGTCCACCACTACCAACTTAGTGCTCTACCAAGACTTCATCTCTCAATCGATGGAGGCCGGATTAGAAGTCGACAGCATATACACCGATTTCGTCAAGGCCTTCGATAGAGTTGACCATGGTTTGTTATTGAAGAAACTCAGAAGTTTTGGGTTCGGTGGCAGTTTACTCAATTGGTTCGAATCGTATTTAGCTAGTCGTACCCAGCGTGTAAAAATCAGCAGCTATTTGTCGCGTGAAGTGTTTGTTACTTCCGGTGTGCCACAGGGTCACACCTCGGGCCCCTTCTGTTTAATTTGTTTGTGAATGACTTAAGCATATGTTTTGTTAACTCTATGTTTTTAATGTACGCAGACGATCTCAAAATCTATAAATCTATCCGGGACATCAATGATCACAACCTGCTTCAAATTGATCTACATCGACTCTCAACGTGGTGTGCTGATAACGGTCTTCTTTTAAACCATAACAAGTGCTTCTTTATTACTTTTACGCGTTGCAATCGTTCTCCGCGGACATACACTCTACACGATCGGGAATTATGTAAGAAGATAACTGTGAAAGACTTAGGCACAATTTTTAATACAAAACTAGATTGGACTGATCATGTCAATGAAGTAGTCTTGCGCGCGTATAGACAGCTTGGTTTCATCACGCGAAATACGCGAGACTTCCAAAACGTCAGGTCAATCAATATCCTGTATTGTTCGTTAGTACGGTCCATACTTGAGTACTGTTCAGTGGTGTGGTCACCTTCACAAGCAATGTTATGCGACGCTTTAGAAAGTCCAGAGAAGATACTTTCGATACATTGGCTTTCGAATGGGCATTCCAGCGGATCACCTGAATTTCACAGAGATGCAAAACCTTCTCTCGTTACCAAGCCTGTCTGCTCGACGAGAGACACTTGAATTATCATTTTTATTCAAAATTGTCCGCAATGAAATTGATTGCTGTGATCTGCTGGCACTGATAGGATTCGCGGTGCCTCCGAGAACCTTGAGAAATGCCAACACTTTTCACGTTGAACGCTGTAGAACAAATCAGAGAATGTCTGCCCCATTAGTGCGCGCCTGCTCCACTGCTAACTCTAAAGGCGATATTTTTTATTTAAAGAAGTTGACCTGGCTACATTCATGAGAAGAAGTTTTTTTTTTTTTTTAAATACTCTTATTGTATGTATGTATTGTATGTTTATTTTAATATTGATTCAATGTAGCAATGAGCTCAGTGCTCGTATATGAATATATGAATAATTTGAATGTAGTATTGTATTGTTTTAATTAATATTTTCTATTTTTTTCAGATTATTTTTAATGTAGTATTGTATTGTTTTAATTAATATTTTCTATTTTTTTCAGATTATTTTGAATGTAGTATTGTATTGTTTTAATTATTATTTTCTATTTTTTCAGATATTTGTAATGTAGTATTGTATTGTTTTAATTAATATTTTCTTTTTTTCAGAAATTTTTAATGTAGTATTGTATTGTTTTAATTAATATTTTCTATTTTTTTTTCAGATAATTTGAGTGTAGTATTGTATTGTTTTAATTATTATTTTCTATTTTTCAGATATTTTGAATGTAGTATTGTATTGTTTTAATTAATATTTTCTATTTTTTCAGATTATTTTGAATGTAGTATTGTATTGTTTTAATTAATATTTTCTATTTTTTCAGATTATTTTGAATGTAGTATTGTATTGTTTTAATTATTATTTTCTATTTTTTCAGATATTTTTAATGTAGTATTGTATTGTTTTAATTAATATTCTCTTTTTCAGATTTTTTTATTTTAATGTAGTACTGTATTTACCTTCTACAATGTGTACACACTTAATTAGTATTATTACATATGAATACTAGGGTGGGTAAGGGTTGGCATGTTTAGGTTTTAGTGGTTTTCCTAAACCTTGAAGCAAATGCTTTGCCAAGACGAACCAATCCACAATTGCACACGGTTTCGTCATCACACTATACAGGTTTATACTCATTCTCTGGGGCACGATACATTACACACTTACATACACAATACATTAATTGAATAGAAATGTACCATATGAGTCAATAAATAAATTTTTTTTTAATGAACTAATTTTTTTTTCATCCGATTTTATATATTATGCTTAATAACGTTGTAATTAAGTATGAAAAATTACACATCGATAGCATTTTTAGTTTTCGAATTATAGCGTTTTATATTTAACATTCGTTCGGACTTAAAAAAATTTTTACGAATTTTTTAGGGTATCGGGCTGTTGGGTATTTCAGTTTCTATTAGTCTGATCGAGCTGTAATTTTAATATGTGATAGCTATTAGCGATGGAAATACGTGTTTAAAATTTTATGACTGTAGCTTTTTTAATTTTTGAATTATTAAAGTTTAAAATTTTTCGATTTTTCTAAGGCTTTTATATTTAACATACGTTCGGGCATCGGGCTGTTGGGTATTTTTTTTTTTTCATCCGATTTTACTGTAAATTTTATATATTATGCTTAATAACGTTGTAATTAAGTATGAAAATTTACACATCGATAGCATTTTTAGTTTTCGAATTATAGCGTTTTATATTTAACGTATACTTATTTATTAGCTTTAGATAATTGCGATTGAATTAGTTGTGAATTAAAAACACATTAACACTGACTTCAATTCTATAATTACCTACTTCAAATCATATTTAAATTATTTATTGCTACAAGTAATTAAGGTGATAAACAGTATGCATATTTATTTAATATAAGACATGATGCAGTATATCACATGTACATTATGCTTTGTGCACGTTTCAATGTATTGCGCCGCGCGTGTACTCAATACTCATTTCTACCGATACCCAAGAGCCGTAAACTTACCTTATTATTATTATTATTATTATTTTTTTTTTGTTTTAAAGCATCGGCTACCAGGGCCATTAGCTTTGCACTTATATCAACAGGTAAGCTTATATTCCATCAGGTAAGTTTAAAATTACTATATTTTTTCAAATATTTCCACCTTTTTAAGAATCTTATTGTAGATAAAATCTTTTCTTTTTCAGACATTCCACCGCTGCAACACCTCGCAATTCGTACTCCTGACGTTGTGGTTCGTACATCTGACAAGTTTCAACGATATGCACAACGGTTAATTCTACGTTGCATAAAGAACACATCGGCTTCGGATCTCCACTTAAGATATAGCTATGTGTTAGTCTAGTATGTCCTGAACGTAACCGGAAAGCACGCACAATATCTGGCCTTGGTAAGTTTATAAAAGTGTATGTATTTTTCACCTCGGGTTCAATTTGCCTAAGCAACGTAACCGCAGTACTCCACTCTCTTTGCCATTCTGTCATTATCTTTTCTTTCACGATATTTTTAAATTCTGATTTTGTTGGTGTCTCATCATTTATACGAGTTTCCACAATTTGCTTTGGAAATTTTTGTCCGATTTTACCAGGTATTCAGAGTATCTAACTGCCAGAGGTCTGGTTATTGTTGGTTTTTGGCATAATCCTCATAGGTAGAAAAAAGAAATTTAGAATTTGGGTTTCTGGAATTACACTTTACGTTCGTAATGTAAGAGTTAATTAGTACTTTCCTTCTATATTGTAGGGGATCATTCCAGATTCGCAGTACAAACTTTGCCGAGGAGTAGTAGGGAACGCACCTAAACAATATCGAATGCTCATGCAATGGATCTTATCGAGCATCATCAGTTGCGTATTTCTTGCCGAAGAATATGCTGCACATCCGTAATCGATTTTTGATAGAACGACGGCTTTATATATATTCAGCAAAGACTTTGGATCTGCGCCCCATTTAGTGCTGCTTAGTACTTTTATGACGTTAAGCGCTTTTTTACACTTACGCACCACTGAATTTATATGTTCTCGCCAGTTAAGTTTACAGTCAAACATCAGACCCAAGAATTTAACGACGTTTACACATTCTATTGCCCTATCTCCTAAGTAAAGTAAGGGATCGTAGTGCGGTTTTCTTAATCGACAAAAGTGAACACATTTGGTTTTTTCTTGAGAAAATACATACCCTATTTCTTCACTATTGTTGATAATTTGGTTTATTGCTGTCTGTAATCGTCTTGTAATTTGTCCGACTACCTTGCCGCTACTAAATATGGCCAAGTCATCTACATACAGGCAGTACCGCACTTTGGTATCGATTTTCATGGCTATATCATTGATTGCTATTGCAAACAAGGTGCAGCTGAGTGTAGATCCTTGTGGAACACCATTTTCTAACGTTCTTACACTAGAATAGTTATCGCCATTTCTTAGTCTAAAGCGTCTATCAGTGAGGAAGGATTTGACAAATAACGGAAGTTTTCCTCTCAAACCAAATGTATGCATCTTTTCAAGTATTCCGTACCTCCAAGTCATATCGAACGCTCCTTTTATGTCAAAGAACACTGCCTCTTTCCAGGAATCAGGATAAGTATTCTCTTCCCACAGTTTATTATATAATTTTAATAAAATGTTTTTCATTTCAGGTATTAAATTCTTGAGCATATCGTTGGATATCGTGTCTGGACCAGGAGCGCTGACTTTGGATTTGTTGAGGGCCTCTTCGAGTTCCAACAAGCTAAACGGTAAGTTATAGTAATAGCTGTTTTCAGTATTAAAGTCTAATGTAACTTCTTCTCTTAGGTCTTTATTTTGGAGAAATTTTGTGCTATAATTGGTCGTCTTACTCACACTCTCAAAATAGTTAGCCATCATGTTAGCTATAATTGTGGTGTTTTGTTCTATATGTCTCGAATCTGTCTCTAACGCGTTAATTAAACTTGGAGGATTATATCCCGTCACAGCTCTTACTTTTTCCACACAATAGACATAGGTTCGTTGCGTGTTATTGTCGAGGTATAGGTGTTCCAACTGTTTCTTTTTCTTTCGAGAATACATTTTCTGGCATTTGCTCTGGCTTTTTTGAATACGATTAGATTTTCAGTTGTGAGATACTTTTTATACTTATTGAACGCTTGTTTTTTTATTTTTATAGCATTCTTAACTTCTTCATTGAACCACGGCACTAGTTTCTTTATAGGTTTACCTCCAGATTTAGGTATACTTTTGTTGCAGCTAAGATAATGTTGTTCGTAACGTTTTCTACTGAAACATCTAATGGGCAAACTAAATTTTTACAAAACTTTTCCCAATCTGCTTTTTTTGTGTTCCATCGGATGGGAACCGCGTTTGTGATTTTTGGAATGTCAAATTCGATAACGATTGGAAAATGATCACTATTCCAAAGATCTTCTTCAACCTTCCACGTTACTCTGGTTAGTAATCTACTAGAGGCTATAGATAGGTCAATTGCCGAAAACGTATTCGATTTTTGTGTTAAAACTCGTCTTTGATCCTGTGTTTAGCAAAATTAATTTTTCATTTTCTAACCAGCGTTCGAGCAGTTCTCCTCTGGAGTCTGTTTTAATGGATCCCCACAATAAATTGTGAGCATTAAAGTCGCCTATTAAAATGAACGGATGATTTAACTGTTCCACAACGTGGTTCAGATCCTCTAGTGTCCAGCTTGCGTCAGGTAAGTAAACGTTACATAAAGTTATTTTTATAGGAACCGTAATATTTACAGCTACAACCTGTAAACGACTACGTACTTGGAGATCGTTATAAATGGCATCTTGCCTCAAGAATATAGCAACTCCTCCGTGTGCCCTTTCACCACCAATTGCGTCCTTTCTTACCATGTAATAATTTTTTAAATTGTAAGTTTGTTTTGGTTTTAGGTGCGTTTCTTGTATAGCGAGACATACTGGATCGTGTTCTTGTAATAACAGTTTGATGTGGCAATAATTATGTACACATCCTCGACAGTTCCACTGTATAATTTTGTTGGACATATATATATATTTATTATATATATAAATTGTAAATAATTTAAAGGACTATTACAAAAACAAATAAATAAATAAATGTATAAATAAATAAATAAATCTCTCTATGTATAAATATAAATAAATACTCTGGACTACAAACACAATTATCACAGGTATTATCACAGATTTTATCACACTTTAGGTAGCCCTCTTCCGAGGTTTACCTTTCGGCCACCCCTTGGTCTTTTTGGCTTGGTAATAGACGCCTCCGAGTTACCGGAGTCGTCTTCCGAAGAATAACTCACATTTATCGTCTCCTGACGTTTTCTTTTTTCAGATCCTACATCAGACAACGCAGGACCTTGACTGGATAGCGAGTTGACTCGTGACCTCGTCACCGGTGGAGGTAGTAGCAGAACTTTAGGCGGTTCTTCTCGCTGTTTTGTTACAAAACTTTCTTTAACATGGTAACTAAAGTAGGTACCAGCTCTTTCACTAATTGGGCGATGTCAAGTTGGGGCGTCTTTTCCGCCATCTTGGCGTAAGAGATACCTTGGTGTGGAGTTTGTGAGACAACTTTCCTACGCGCATCGAGATATGAAATGTTTTCTTTAGCTTTAATTTCTTGAATGGCCGATTCTTGTTTAAAGATAGGGCAATTTCTAGAAATGGCTAAGTGATTCCCTTTGCAGTTAACACATTCGATGGGTTCGTCGCAACGTTTGCCGTTATGCAGCTCTTTTCCACACATGCACACTTGCATATTGTCGCAGCGTTGTGCTGTGTGTCCAAATTTCTGGCACCGGAAACACCTCATTGGAGCTGGAACAAAAAGACGTACCGGTAGGACCAAGTAACCTGCTTTAATTTTGGTAGGCAACTTCGGGGTATTAAAGTCAGTACATGGTTCGGTGTGTCTTGCAACTCACCGTCTACCTTTTTTCTCATCCTTCTGACCTCTATAACCCCTTGGCTCTTAAGCTCTGCACATATTTCTTCGGTAGAGCACATTAAAAGATCCTTACAATTGATCACTCCCTTGCTATAATTTAAGGTATTATGAGGGGTAACCTCAATCTTATCACTTCCTAATCTACCTGCATTTAATAATTTATTGGCTTGCGCCGCACTCACAGTTTCTATTAGCAAACCATCCTTCACCTTCCTTACACTTTTCATCTCTCCTATTAATCCAAACAACTGTCTCTGAATCAGAAACGGGCTGTCTTTACTGAAGTCGCCGTCGACTTTCTTAACGACCAAGAACCGGGGTATGACCGCCTTTTCTTGGCTCGCGTTAGGGTTTTAAAAGGACCCTTACCTTCACCCGAAATTGAGGGAGCGGGTGCCCCTAAAGATTCGTCCATGTTCTTGCCGTGTCCGTCAACATTGGGCTGACAACCCGCGTTAGAGGTAGCCCTACCCTCTAACGCATCCGAGGCATTACTATGCACGTACATTACATCATTTTGCATTTTTAAGCTACTGCCAGCTATACAGGGTGTAAAACGTCCACCTTGACAGAGCCCTGTCGTACCATTAACTTAATGACGGTAGTATCAAGGTAAGGGATTTGATACGACAGTGGTCCCCTGGCCCACTGAAGAGCACGGGGCCCCGGGTTCACTAAGCCCGTACCTGCATGCAGGCCCCCTGAGGGTATTATTATTATTATTATTATTATTATTATTATTATTATTATTATTATTATTATTATTATTATTATTATTATTATTATTATTATTATTATTATTATTATTATTATTATTATTATTATTATTATTATTATTATTATTATTATTATTATTATATAGAAGAGTTGCTGAGGCAAACCTATTTAGCAACTTAAAAGTTTTTAAGTTATATATATATAAACGATAAGTTTTTCGACATCTAGTGTCGACTCGTGAAAGCATTCACGTACGTAAATGTAAGCAACTTTTGCCGACAGGTATGTAAAGCAGCTACATAGTCAATCCTTCAATAATTATAGCCAACATAACAGTTGGCAAGTATAAAAAATTTCGAATCGCCTGCAGTAAAGTACGCAAGAGGTTGTACAATAGCAAACAAACACTGAAAATCACCCGACAGCTGTTTCGTCCTTTGGGACTCTTCAGGAGTGAGAGAACTTGAGTGTAAGTTCACTATTGTACAAACGCGCGCTGTCGACTATATGCCCTACTGGAGGGATCATAATATTTAAACGATAACTTTTTTGACATCTAGTGTCGACTCGTGAAAGCGTTCACGTACGTAACTATGTAACTGCTTTACATACCTGTCGGCAAAAGATGATATATATATATATATATATATATATATATATATATATATATATATGTATTTGATAGGATTGTGTTTTTACTATTACTTATTTGTGTGTTTTATCATATTCTTTTTAAAAGCATAAACTGTAGTTGAGTTAACGATTGTGTTATTTAATTTGTTCCAATTTTCAAATGTGTGATTCATTAAAAAGTTTTGTCGGAAAGATGTCTTAAATTTTTCTTTTTTGAGTTTGAAATTGTGCCCTCGTAGTCGGGAGTCGGATTGTAATTCCATGAATTCTGAGGTATCTCCTGGCCATTGATTGTGCGTTATTCTAAACACTTGAATTAAATCTGCTCTGTTATAGCGATTGCCTAATTCACAAAATTGCAAAACTTTTAATCGTTCACAATAAGGCTTATATTTACAATCAACATTGTATTGTCACTGCATATTGTACTCGATCAATTAAACGTACATCTTTGAGATAATGAGGACTCCAAACTGGCACAGCATACTCTAAATGGGGTCTAATATACAGTTTAAAGATTCTCGAACGTAATTCAGGACTTGGTTTGGAAAAAAATATTTTAACTGAATGTAAAACCGTAAAGCTTTTTTTAACAGCTTTAGTACTCTGATTGCTCCAAGTTAGCTAGTTATCAACAAGTACACCCAAGTCGTTTTGACATGTAACCTCAGCTATGTTACAGTTTCCAAGCCGATATATCTGTTTAGGGTTGTTGCCCATATACAACACAGAACATTTTTCACGATTTAGGCACAGAGACCACTGGTTACTCCACTCAGTTACAAGATTTAGGTCGATTTGCAATTGATTATTGAATTTTGAAGCGGTAAAGATTTTTATGTCATCTGCATAAGCTGAAAAATTGCATTTTAACATAGTTAGTAGGTCAGCTGTGTAAAGAACAAACAATAATGGACCAAGTACCGAGCCTTGAAGCACGCCACTTGTAACTCGTTTCTTTTCCGATAGTACAGAATCTACTCTAACTGCAAACATTCTTGATGACAAAAACGCTTTAATCCAGTTTAAGACAAGTCCTCGAATGCCAAATCTTTCAAGTTTATATAGCAATAAAGAATGCGACACCCTATCAAATGCTTTACTGAAATCTAGATAAACGATATCGACGGTATTTCCTGTATCTAGCAACTTGGTCCATTTGTTACACGAAGTAAGTAAATTTGTAACTGCAGATCGGCCAGGTATAAACCCATGTTGGTTTACTGGTATGACTTTTTTATTTTGTAAAAATTCGAATAATTGTCTAACTAAAACTTTTTCAAAAAGTTTACACGTAGTGATGTTAGACTAATAGGCCGGTAGTTATCTGCTATACGCTTATCTCCCTTTTTATATATTGGTGTAACAATGGCTTCAAGCCATTGTGTTGGCAACTTGCCACTTATTAACGACGTTTGAAAAATTCTGCATAGAGGAGCAAGCAAACTTTGGGAGCATAGCCTAATGGTTTTTGCATTGAGGCCATCAGGACCAGGCGCAGAGTTGACAGGCAGTTTATTAATTTCGTTAAAGACAATTTTTTCAGTAATAAAAATATTTGAAAAGGTGTCGGAATATGTAACATAAGGGTGAACTATTGTAGGTCTGTTGTTGTTTACATGTGAAGTAAACATTGAAGCAAACGTTTCTGCCAGAACATTTGCAGTTTCAAGGTAGCTCTCACAGAAAGCTCCGTTAAAGTTATTTACTACTGGAACACTGACTCGAGAAGAAAGATGTTTACGCAAATGACCATAAAAAGCTTTAGGTTTGTTTAGTAAAGTGTTTTCAAACTTCGTTTTCTTTTCAAAAATTTTGTTTTTCAAAAGATTAGAAAAATTACGATGTACATCATAATCACTTTGAACACCAGAGCGCTTAAAGTTTCGCCATAGCTGCCTTTTGTGGCGAATCATTCTGAGTAAAGAGTCATCGATCCAGGGTTTGCACATGTCTCGCTTCCTCGATATAATGTAACTGTGTTTAGTAAGATAACTATTAATAGTCGACAAAAAGTATTGCCATTGCGATTCAACACTATCTAGTTGGTAAAATAAAGACCAATCATGTTTAGTTAAGTCATCATTTAGAGAAGCATATGATATTTGTTTATAGGTCTTAATTTCAATTTTTGGTGTTTGATACAAAAGTACTTGCACATCAAATGTTATTTTGCAGTGATCAGAAATGCCAATTGGATCACTAACATCTACTTGTGTTATTAAGTCTGGATCTGTTGTTAATAAGAGATCCAGGGTTGATGGTTGTTGATTATGTCTAAAACGAGTCGGTTCGAATACTAGTTGAGAAATATTGTTATGGTTGAGCATTGTAATAAAGTCGTTTTTCCGGTCGTTTGTGGATTCGTATAAATCATCACTCCATTTGATGTTGGGAAAATTGAAATCGCCTACCACAATTAAATTGGACACAGTAGAAAAGTGTATTGCTAAAGTATCATTTAGTTTGGTGTCATGGACAGCGGAGTTTAAATTGCTACTATCAGGAGGCCGATATACGCAACAAAAGTAAAAGTAAACGTTTTGTTATAAAATTTAAGCCAGAGCGAATCATATGGATCCGTTTTAATATCCAAAACACTTATTTTAAAACTTTTTAGTAGAGAGTCTTTAACATATATGCAAACTCCACCTCCTCTACTTAAAGTTCTATCTTTTCTAAATATGGTGTAGGTATTAATAGATTGTCTCCAATGTTTGAGTGGAGCCAAGTTTCACATATAGCAATGAGATCGTAATTATTTTTAGCAATGGTTAATAAGAGTGAATTAAATTTTGCATTTATTGAAGATATGTTAGTATATAAAATTGATAAACTAAATGGTTTGCCAGTCTTCAGTTTTTTTTATTGACGATTTGAGGAATATTGTGAACGTATTTAATTGTTGCATTGTCTTCACCTTGTTGACGTATAATATTAAGTTCTTCTCTTAAAGATTGTAAGTGTTTTATTTGTTGAGGGGTTTTGTCATCTCGAATAACTATTTTTGAAAATTGGGCATTGTGTATGAGATTTCCTTTTTTTCGTAGACAAAGACGTGCCATATCGGGAGTTTTAAATGTTACTTTTATTGGTCTTGGTTTGTTTGAGATCTTAGAGCCAACACGAGTTACTGAATCTGGGCCTACAACTAACGAAACATGACACACTTCAAGAATATCATTTACAATGTCTACATCTCGTTTCTCTTCGTTTGATTCTACGTTGTAAATCATTACGTTTCGTGCTCTCCATGACCTTTCAACCGATTCATTAATTACAGTTTCTTGGTCATTAGGAGTTGAAATAGACTGTTTTATTAGGTTTTCTAGATGCTCAAAACGCGATTCAAAAGTAGTTTTCAAGTTTTCAACTGAGACTTTAACACGTTGCAGCGATCACAAAAAATTGTTATGTTAACCGACTTAACGCTAGTAATTAATTTCTTTTCATCGGGACTCATTTCCAAGCAACGTACGTGCAATGGATATTTGCAAGCATCGCAGTTAACAAATTGGTCATTTACAGACACATTTTCAAAACAATGACAGCACTTTTGGGTGGTGGCATATTTATAAAATCAAATGTATTAAATCCACTAAATAATGAGATTTAAAATTGAAGTTTTAATTTGGAATTTTATAGTAATTAAAATGGAAAATAATTTTGCCGTAGAAAATCAGCTGTTAATTTTATCACAGAGCGGCCAAAAGTTGCTACGATAAACGTAAGCCTATCTAAATAAACGAAATTTCTAACTAACTTACCTTGTAAAATAAAAGATTAAATTAAAAAGTTTCAAACTATATATAAAAGAAATTCACACAAATATCGATTCTGTTCAAATTAATTTAACCCTTAGATAGTAACATCTGCCTTTTAACCTTATAGGTAACGTCCGTCTCGGAATCGGTATTTAGCGTTATAGGTAACATACGCTTCTCAGTCGTCAGGTCGATTTAAGCACGTACCTTAGTTAAGTAAACACTAGACTACTTTAAACAAAATTTATTACTCCATTCAATGATTTACATGTAAAAAAACGAAAAAGTAACTCTTAATGCGAACATTAAAATCAGGATATTTTAAAAGAGAAATTAACTTTAAATTTCCTTACAACAGTTATTGCACACTTTTTTCGAGCATTCTAAACATGTTGGGGAGCTGCACAGTAAACATTTATACGCAGTCATTCGTTTCTTCTTGGGACAACAATATCTGCATGTCTTTCTTTTCTCCAGCTTGTCGGTACGAACATCTCGATTGTCTTGTTCTTTAGGGGTGTCAGGCTCAAGTATCTGTGCTATAATATTCTTCAAATCTGAGGGTAGATTAGGAATTTTCAATCTTCTCTCAATATGCTTTCGGATAAGACTCATGGCTAAATTGTATATATAGTTGTAATTATTTTCGTGTTTATTTTTATGAATAGTTTCGAATATAATTCTGGAATTTGCACAGCTCACTGCAATCATATTATAAAATATTGCCAGGGGCCATCTACGAGTTCTTCGGTTTGGGGAATAATTTGCAATCTTCTGATCAAGGGTATCTACCCCTGATTTTGTTGAATTGTAGAAACTAACGATCTCCGGCTTGTTATTTGAGAGGTCTGTACAATTTGAGTGGTGCATGGATGATACCAGAAGAACTGGTTTATTTTTTCTGGCCATGCATGATAATAGAGTAAAGTCCTTTGTAAACCCATACATCGAGGAACCTACAGCCCTTTCCTTACAGCTAAGAAATTGTGGGGAATTTGGGGCTTATTCTTTTTATTGTCCCGACATAAGTGAGACCTCTAGTTTTCAACTGTTCAAGCACTTCTAGAGAAGAAAACCAGTTGTCAGCTGTAACGTTTCTATTTGATTTTTCGATTGGTTTTACTAGCCTGAGAACTGCTTGGGTAGGTTTGGAGAATTTCTTTTCATCGGCTAATAAGGTATCACCATCACTGTCTTTTCCGACATATATATATATGCGTTGTAAAAATAAGAAGACTGGGCATCGGTGAGGCACATTATCTTTATGCCGTATTTTGCCGGCTTATTTGGCATATATATTCTAAAGGGGCATCTGCCTCTGAAAGCCAACAGCATCTCATCTATGCAAGCGTAGTTACCGATAGCGTAGTTCTTTTGACTGTTGGAAATAAATCTGTTAAAAATGAATGAAATAGCGGCAGCACGGTCAGTTTCTTTTTCTAGTTTCTCTTGTAAGGGCATCATCAAAGCGCAGAGACAATAAAAGGGTTTGACAACGCTTCAGAGACATTATTCCTCGAAATATTGGTCGACCTCTAACACCAGTCGAAAAAAGCGATGACAAGTCCTCCTTTCCAGACTTGAAAATGGAACACAGCATTAACAAACCAATGAGGGCTTCAATTTCTATAGAATCTGTATCTTTATAATTAGGAGATTGTTTGTCTTTTAGTTTTTGTCGCATTGACTGCAGTTTGTTATTTGTATGGATAACTATTTCATTAATAATTATTTCGTCAAAAAACAACCTCCATATTTGCTCTGATGTGGCAGTATCGTCAAAGGTGATTGCCCTATCTCGCAAAGTAGGTAATTTCATCCTAATAATGTTGTGACTTGCAGTATTTCTAGAATTTGTAGGCACGAAACTGTTCCAAGCAAAGCACCTCCCTTTGCCATAGAAGCACAAAGGTAAATTATCTGAACTATCTTCATCACTCTCACTATTGTTATTTATAACTACTTCCAGATCTGCATCGTTGTTTGTGTGCAATGGTGATATGTCTTCATTTAGTAACAAATCTGCATCAATATCCGAACAACTTCCGTCGGAATCTGCGAACTCTACTTGATCATTTTCTTCTATAACCGATTCATCCGTAAAATATTCTGCGTCACTGGCATCGTCTGTAGACAGTGCAGGGGGGTTGTAACAGTCCCATAATTTTGCGAGTTCTGTTGGATATAGATGGAATTGAGTTCATATTTTACCACTGTAATTGAAATTAGTTTTGATTTATGTTTATATGCGTATAAAAAACATACCTATTTTTTCACAACGCTTTCCAATCGATATAATAACGACGGATACAAAATATTCACGTTTTTGGTAACAACCGAACTGAATATTATGGCGTAACGAGTAACACCCGACTTAGAGACGTGCCCAGGCAATGGTGTCCACGAACATACTAAACCAGTGAGAGACTGTTACCGATAGCACATCTAGTCGGACAAATTCATACGATTTTTCGGGTGGATTTGGTAAAGCATTAAAACGCATAGTCCGTCTGACAGTCGGATATTACTATCTAAGGGTTAAACAAATTAAATTGCACTTTTTCGATAGGAAACACAAACATATTCAGAGAGCTCGTACCCGATGCACACACTTGCACTTGTAATTTTATAACGAAAAAGCGGAAATAAACGACAAATTTTTTTTAATTGAAGTAACGTGAATCTTGTTTTCACCGCGTTAAAATAGGAATTCAAATGTAATTTACTTTTATGCACGTTTCATTTTTAATTGCGTTTTAAAATCACGTTATAACAATTAAGAATTCACGTGGATATCTTAAATAAATCTTAAATAATTTTCGTAATTCAAAAACCACAAATAAAAAAATATTATTGTGTTCTCTTTTTACCTAGCTAGCTCTTGTAGATGGGTTCTTAAAAATTATTCTGACAACCTGTTGGCAAATTTAATAAGAAAAGACACCGCCGATTTATTAATTATATACGGAGCAACCCCGTGACAATGATTCCTGAATGGTACAGAGATAAAACAATACATAAACTTTATTTCCTTTTTAAGAAAAAATGAGTAATTTAATCACAAGTTAGAAGTATTAATATAGCGATTTCTACGAGTACACAAACATTTCATTAGCGCTTATAAACTGGTCACCGTATCAGCGGTATACACTCATGAAATTTAAAACTTGGACACCACAATTTCTGTAAACAAAAGTTTGCATATTGTGAAGCGGGCTTAAGGGTATCATTTACAATTCTAACAGCAGGTAGTCTCAGCAGGGGTTATCTTATAGAAGGACTGTAGAATGAATCATTACACTAAGCACGTTTTATAAAATAGGTAATTTTTTTCTTTAAAGAATATATTTGAAGGTATCGGTAATTAAACACCATAGCTCGATTAATTATCGAATCAAAATTTTGTTTAGGAAATGTTTACAAAATAAAATTAGAAATAATTTTGATTTAAAAAACGTCTACAAGCAATAACTTTTAAATTAAATCAAAAACTAAACATGGTTATTTGGGTTGACTGATTATTACTTATTTTTAAATAAATCTAACCTACTAATTATTGTAAGTTATTAAAAAAAATCATTAAACTCTCTATTCATAATATTTAGTCCTTACAAAATGTATATTTTATGACGTTTCATTTTTTTCTGTAGTTAATATAAAAAGTGAAAATAAAAACTAAGGCAATTCTTATTGTCAACGTATATATTTAGTTTTTGACAAGAATTTATTACATAATTATAATTAAGATACCAAGTTATAGTTTAAAATTAAATGAAAACGTTTTTTTTAAATAAAGGTATTACTATATAAATAAATATAAGAAATCAATAATGGGTGTGACCTCCATTATTATTGATACATTCTTGGAGGCGTCTGCTCATTGACGCTATCAAGGTATCAATATAATTAATATTAATCGTTTCCCATGCGGTATCAATGGCTGCAATTAGTGCATTACGGTTTACTGGTATAAAATTTGGCCCTTGTTGTCTTCGGATAACAGCAAGTATTCGAGCCCAAACATTTTCGATAATGTTAAAATCTGGGCTTTTGCTGGCCAGGGTAACAGCTCCAAGTTATTTGCTTGTATCCAGTTGCGCACAACCTGCGAAGTATAGGGTCATCATATCCCGATAGTTAATTATCGAATGTTCCAAGAAAATATGTGTAAATAGTAAATGGAATCTACTAACGTAACGTTAAGTCGTTAATTATAGTTACATAACTCTCCTTTCATAAGATATAGTTCATATTAATATGCTTATTGTAAAGCTTCGTACACACCTGAACAACAAACCGAGGAACAAACAGAACAACGAACCGAACGGCAATCGGAACATTAATTTGGACGGTGCTACGTACGAATTTTAGAACAGATTCGCAAGTCCTGATTGTTCCACGAACGGTTTGCGGCGTTCCCGCAACTTGTCGGTTTTTTCTCCGACATCAAAGAAAATGCGCGCGAATGCGTTTGCAGGTTTGGACGAATCTAAACAAAACGGCGAACAAACTTATGCGGGAGAATTAAATTATTTATTTTTGTCCTCCCTTTTGTGGGTTTGTTGTGTTTTAGGTAATATTATGGAGTTGACAGAAGAAAAATGTTTTAAATTAATCAGTGTTTAAGAATGCAAGAAAAAAATGATGTCCCTATTAGCATCATTTGGGCGGGAAATTTCCAAAATAAAAAAAAGCGAAGTAAATTATAATTTTTACTCTTCTTTGTGCGTAAAAATTTGGTTGGCACTATCTTCTTGTTTTCCGCAATTTTCTCTTTCAATAATAAATATATATGAACTGAAAACTACTGAAAATAATTATGGAACAGCACAAACGTTCCGTTTGTTGTTCGGATTGTGGAAATCATAAAAGATCGTTTGTCGTTCTGTTTGACTTTCGGTTCGTTGTTATGTTTGTTGCTCGGTTTGTTGTTCAGGTGTGTACGAAGCTTTACAACTTAAGCAACAATTTTTTGGCGAATAAAGATTAGTTTGTGATGTAATATTAGAAACACAAATTTATATCATATCAAATTTATGACAACTTAAAAACCAAGAACGTGTATGTTATTGCTAAGAAATTATTAAGGAAAAAGCGCAATTGCAGTGTAAATATTTATAATTAGATATTTTGAAAGTTTATAAGTCCTCTATTGTAATCTTAATACTTAAAAGAAAATCCTGTCCATTAGCATTATAAGGAAATTGCTTTTACTTTATGAATAAGTTTCAATAACAATAGAATATCCTTGCTTGTTTAATTTACTTCCTTTGAGTCATATTGCTCTAAGGGTTGTTACATTGGTCATTAGAAGGGGTAGTGTGAACCAATAAATAAAGTAAGAAATGTAAATTCCATTTTAGTTTAAAATTTCAAGTGTTGTGAAAATGCCACCTCATCTCGGTGCTGATTTGAAAGCGCGGATTGTTTCGGAATTAGCGGCGGGCCGTAGCGTGCGTGAAATTTCACGTATGTTAGATATACCAAAAAGCACCGTAGGGCATTACCGAGTAAAATGGAATCTTGAACACACTTTGGAAAGAGCCATCGGAAGTGGTAGACCTAAAGTATCTACACGTGCTCAAGATCTCGAGTTGTTTCATTACGTAACAGAACAACCATTTGCTACATACTCCAGGGCTATAGCAGATACACATTTTCCCGGATGCCGTATAACTGCACAAAAAAGATTAAAGGAGATGGGAATAAAGAAGTATAATGCTGCTGCAAAAGAAGTTCTCAGTGACGAAAATATGACCACTAAAAGTTTTTAGAATGGAAGGAACTCGTTACGAAAATAATCACATATGTCCTAAAAAACGAAGTGGTTATTTTTCTGTGAATGTGTGGGGTTGGGTTAGCGCGCGGGGTCCAGGAGTTTGTTGGGCTATCGATGGACGTCTTGATTCTGCTGCGTATTTAGATATTTTGGAAACTATTATGAAACCTTCAGTCGAAGTGTTTTATCCAGACGAAGATTATATTTTCCAACAAGTAAGTATTCTTATTTCACTATACTTTCTCCAAAAAATAGTTCGGGATCTGTTGAATTAACATTTTCATAATGTATTTTTGTTGTTAAAGGACAACGCCCCTATTCATACTTTGCGCAATTGGATACGAGAAAATAACTTGGAGCTGTTACCCTGGCCAGCAAAAAGCCCAGATTTTAACATTATCGAAAATGTTTGGGCTCGAATACTTGCTGTTATCCGAAGACAACAAGGGCCAAATTTTATACCAGTAAACCGTAATGCACTAATTGCAGCCATTGATACCGCATGGGAAACGATTAATATTAATTATATTGATACCTTGATAGCGTCAATGAGCAGACGCCTCCAAGAATGTATCAATAATAATGGAGGTCACACCCATTATTGATTTCTTATATTTATTTATATAGTAATACCTTTATTAAAAAAACGTTTTCATTTAATTTTAAACTATAACTTGGTATCTTAATTATAATTATGTAATAAATTCTTGTCAAAAAACTAAATATATACGTTGACAATAAGAATTGCCTTAGTTTTTATTTTCACTTTTTATATTAACTACAGAAAAAAATGAAACGTCATAAAATATACATTTTGTAAGGACTAAATATTATGAATAGAGAGTTTAATGATTTTTTTTAATAACTTACAATAATTAGTAGGTTAGATTTATTTAAAAATAAGTAATAATCAGTCAACCCAAATAACCATGTTTAGTTTTTTGATTTAATTTAAAAGTTATTGCTTGTAGACGTTTTTTAAATCAAAATTATTTCTAATTTTATTTTGTAAACATTTCCTAAACAAAATTTTGATTCGATAATTAATCGAGCTATGGTGTTTAATTAGCGATACCTTCAAATATATTCTTTAAAGAAAAAATTAAGTAAGCAACGTAAATTACCTATTTTCTAAAACGTGCTTAGTGTAATGATTCATTCTTCAGTCCTTCTATAAGATAACCCCTGCTGAGACTACCTGCTGTTAGAATTGTAAATGATACCCTTAAGCCCGCTTCACAATGTGCAAACTTTTGTTTACAGAAATTGTGGTGTCCAAGTTTTAAATTTCATGAGTGTACATCAGCGCGCGAGCCTATCGACGCCAATTGATGTAAGCGACAGGAGAGTATTACCCTAAGTTATGGTCATCATTAAATGATTAGGTACTTAATATAGTAATTGTCTATAATTAAACATCAAAATTTGATATTTTTTGTTGGAGGGCTGAGGTCGGTTTAGTCCTTCCATATTCAAAACTCAATAACCCTGTTATGAAAGGTGTGCTAACAGTATTTTTAGTTGTGCTAGTCTGTGCTAGCTCAGCTCTTTAATGTTCAAACGTCAAAAGTTCGAAATTTTTTTTGTGGGGGACTGGCTTCCTAGTTTTAACCCTCAATAACTCCGTTATTAAAGGTGCGTTGAGCATAGTTGTGTTAGCTTGTGCTACCTCAGCTCTTTACTGTTCAAACGTCAAAAGTTCGAATTTTTTTGTAGGGGGACTGGCTTCCTAGATTCCACCTCCAATAACTCCGTTATTAATAGTGCGTTAGCGTTGACCATAGTTGTGCTAGACTGTGTTAGCTCAGCTCTTTAATGTTCAAACGTCAAAAGTTTTAAAATTTCTTGTGGGGGAGCGGCTTTCTAGATTCAACCTTCAATAACTAAGTTATTAAAGGTGTGCTATGCTAGCGTTGAGCATAATTGTGCTAGCTCAGCTCATTAATGTTCAAACGTCGAATGTTCGAATTTTTTTTGTAAGGGACTGGCTTCCAAGATTCAACCCTCAATAACTCCGTTATTAAAGGTGCGCTAGCGTCGAGCATAGTTGTGCTAATCTGTGCTAGCTCAGCTCTGTAATTTTTAAATGTCAAAAGTTTGTAATTTTCTTGTGGGTTAGGGAGGGGAAGGGACTGGTTTCTTAGATTAAACCCTCAATAAGTTATTAAAGGTGCGCTAGCGTTGAGCAAAGTTGTGCTAGCCTGTGCTAGCTAAGCTCTTTAATGTCGAAACGTCAAAAGCTCGTAATTTACCTGTGGAGAGGCTG
Source organism: Abscondita cerata (assembly GCA_030710515.1). Classification (NCBI taxonomy): domain Eukaryota; kingdom Metazoa; phylum Arthropoda; class Insecta; order Coleoptera; family Lampyridae; genus Abscondita; species Abscondita cerata. The sequence goes on from JALBCR010002206.1 coordinate 161,023, forward strand.
TCTTACTAGATTCAACTGTTAATCACTCCGTCATTAAAGGTGCGCTAGCGTTGAGCATAGTTGTGCTAGTCTGTGCTAGCTCAGCTCTTTAATGTTTAAATGTCAAAAGTTTGTAATTTTCTTGTGGGGAAGGGAAGGGGTGGGGAATGATTTCCTAGATTCAACCCTCAATAAGTTATTGAAGGTGCGCTAGCGTTGAGCATAGTTGTGCTAGCCTGTGCTACCAGAGTTCTTTAATGTCAAAACGTCAAAAGCTCGTAATTTTCTTGTAAAGGGGCTGGCTTCCTAGATCCAACCCTTAATAACTCCGTCATTAAAGGTTCGCTAGCGTTAACCAAAGTTGTGCTAGCTTTTGCTATCTCAGCTTTTTACTGTTCAAACGTCAAAAGCTCGAATTTTTTTGTGAGGGAACTGGCTTCCTAGAGTCAACCCTCAATAACTCCGTTATTAAAAGTGCGTTATCGTTGACCATAGTTGTGTTAGCCTGTGTTAGCTCAGCTCTTTAATGTTCAAATGTCAAAAGTTTAAAACTTTTTGTTGGGGTGGAGGCGGCTTCCTAGATTCAACCCTCAATAACTAAGTTATTAAAGGTGTGCTAGCGTTGAACATAATTGTGCTAGTTTGTGCTAACTCAGGTCATTAATGTTCAAACGTCAAATGTTCGAATTTTTTTTGTAGGGGATTGGCTTCCAAGATTCAACCCTCAATAACTCCGTTATTAAAGGTGCGCTAGCGTTGAGCATAGTTATGCTAGTCTGTGCTAGCTCAGCTCTGAAAAAACATCATAAATTTGATTAATTTGTAGGGGGGCTCAGGTCACCCTAGCCCAAACCTGAATAACTCTGCCAATAAAGGTATGGTAGCGTTGTGCAAAGTTGTGCTAGCCTGTGCAAGCTGTTTTCTTTCGTGTGTAAACGTAAAAAATCGAATACTTTTTGTGGTTTTCTAATGTCCAGTTGAACGGAATTCCTCCAAGAGCATCCATTTCATCGACGAATTTCACGATTACATACTATTTTGCCATAATAGTTTAACAATTAAAAAATATTAAAATTAACTTGAGTGAAGTAATAGAATTGCAATATGCAAAGAATATTGTTAAAGGCATTATTATCACTGATTTATAATGCGAATACCTATACGCAGTTTACTCGGTTATTTATCGGTATCAGCTGGCACAAACAAATTAGGATTCTCTTGTTGAAATCGATCAAACAAGTGACTTTAATCAAACTTGTAACATCAGGGACTTAACAAATTTCACTATAAATTATGTATACTATCAAGACATTATTACTTCGATTTAATATTAACCTCACCTAACTTTTACTTTAAGCTTTATACGGAGTTAATATTATGTAAATATTAATGTTATTTTTTTAGATACATTTATAATTTGTATTAAGATTAAAAATCGATTTACCAAATAGATGTTAGCACAAGGTATTAACCACACCCGTTACCACTGTATAAACCATAGGAGTAAACAGAATGATGACGTTAGGAAAAGTTGCCGCAGCTGATTCAATTCTTCACCTTAGTATGACAAATTAAATTAGATTATAACGTTTATATCAAGAAACGAAACACATAATTATATGTATAATTATTCGAACATATAATTAAACTGTATTTTAGTTACATATATTGTTCTTTTTTATATTTTTTTAAAATAATGGAAACATCCTTGCCGTGACAAGTTTGACTCAAACTTTTACTTTGAAATGAGAAGCTTATCAGTGGCAAACTTGTTATAAACAGCCGACCAGCTTCGGCTGTGTATAACGGTTTTGCGGTTTCTCAAAGAGTCAACAGTGAAAATGGTAACTTCAGAAACGCATATACGACGGTCCATACGAAAATTCAAACGAAATCAGTACGAAAATAAATCCGTACAAAAAATAGCCTCCATACGAAAATCTAAAATTACACGAAAAAAACTCGTTACGACCAAAATCTTCCAGAAATAAAACAAACGAAAATATACTTAAGGCCTATCGATTCGTCATAGAAGAAGGGAAACCATGTGAGTTAAATAGCTAAAGCACGTCTTAGACGAGTTGATGTTTAACGAGAAATTAAACCCAAAATGTCGACCGCTTATCCGACATCTTCCATGTGATGTCCCACCTGACCGCTCGCCTTATGCTTTGTTGTACACAAACTTGGTAGTAGTAATAGGGAGATTGGGGGACATACTTAGCCATATTTGTTAAATTTTCTCCCTTTTCAATTTTAAGGGGGAGTGGGTAACTTTAGAATTTCAAATAAGATTATGTATTTTTTTTTTAATTCGAATCTACGTAAAAAAACTACTTACGTCGCACAAAAATTTCTTGAATTGTCCCCTGGTTATTTTATGGTCAACCGGCCGATTTCGTGCTTTTTATGATACAGTTTTGAGGCAATAAAGTGTCTCTTTATAGACTGGTATTTTTTTTGTTATTTTATGGACGGCTGTCAATGTTAAACGTAAATGTCAGATTAAACGTGTGGAGTTTAAGTGTAAAAACTGTCAATTTATAAACACAAGCAAAGAGGACTAGATATACGTCGGTATGACAAATCCTTTCTGCAGTACATATATGTTGGAGTAAAATCTAACCACCAAAACGGTGGATTATATTACGTTTCTATAGAAATAATAAAGTTTACTTAAGTCATTTGAGAAATTTGATGATTGGTGGACCTTTTTTGGGACATCCTGTATATCGAGGACAGTTTTTTCATAGAGTTATGGTTAGCATTACCATGTACGGTTCGGATTAGATTTTAACTCATCAGAGGTGTATACTTACGTGCGGTATACCTACAACTGTACCGGGTGTTCCACTAAGAGAGGTAGCAGGCTATATATCAGGATTCGCAACCCATAGAGACTTGAACTCATAGAAACTTAAACTTTAATTTGGAAAAATACTCGGTTTGGCTTAACCGAATTTAGTGAACTTTGTCTCGTTTAAAAGAGGTTTTCAAACCTCATTTTTAACCGAATGGACGATATCTGCTTACGTTTTACAAACGCAGCTAGAGGGCTGTAAATTGAAAACAGACATATTTTACGAAAATTTTCGAAAAATTTAAGTACAATGATATATACCTTTCACATAGTTAAATAGAGAAAAAAGGTCAAAACCGCAAGTGGCTATCTTTTCTCAAACCGTAGATATTAGAAAAAATATATACAGTCTCCGCCATAAAGTTAGAACCATATGGCAATTTTTTTATTATTGTAGTTAAAAAAAAACTTTGGGTGGCAATCACTTTTGTTTCTGAATAAAAAAATACGAAAATATGAAATTTATTGAACATCAAAATTTTCTCTTAAAATCGGCACATGGGCATAAAATGTTATTAGTATCATAATTTCCTTGTAACATTTTTCGAAATTTTAACAAATTGACCCATTTTAGGTTATTTTTTTCCAAAATTACGAACTTGACAATTGACAGATGTTACCTGTCAACTTTGACTTGGCGCATTTTAAGTTATTTCAAAAGCAGAAGTGATTGCCACCCAAAGTTTTTTTTAACTACAATAATAAAAAAAATTGCCATATGGTTCCAACTTTATGGCGGACACTGTATAAATAAAACATTGACTTAATACATTTAACGACCCAGCATTTCCTACTAGGTCGCTTTTTAAGGTATAAATTAAATTTATGAATACATATTTGCAATACCTAGCATCTGCATAATTTTTACCTATTTTAGATAATTTATTGATATTAGATAATAATGCATTATAATAACTTAACTAATGACAAAAATTTACGGTGTGCATCAATCGTACGAACTTAATGAGTCACTCAAAACGGTTGCATATCCTCAGTTGCACACACCCAGGGCCTAAACTACGATGGCACTGGATGGCAGTCTTAACCAGGGTCCCACTCGAAGGGGGGCACCGCCAGGTGCCCTCTTTAAAATTAAATTCCTTTTTGTATTTTGATTTTTTAAATACATTATAATTTTGTAAATATTAGCAATAAATCTTAAAAAATTGGCGCTGTGCAAATCTTTTCTAAATAACAAAATAACTCAAAAAGTATAATTACAAATTATGTCTGGATACTTATTTCATTCGTTGTTGTTGTTAAAATGTTGCATATCATGGGATTGCCAAGCATGTTTACAGATACCAAACAAAGAAGCGTGATATGAGTGCCAATGCCAATGAATGGTATACTAATGTTAGCTGGCAGCAAGTACTAAGTACATATGACTAGCGCAAGCGCAGCGGAACTATCTGTTTTGTTGCTGCACATGAAACAAAAATGATCTGTTAGTCGTGTATGGAACGTCCTCGATGCTCTTGGTATAGTTAGTTATAATGTAAACAACAAAACAGATGGTTTTGTTAATAACCCATGCTTCAAGCCTGAAACTTAAAAAGGTCAAACAAACTAGACTACTAAAAAGTAAAAGTATTCAAATTTTTCTCCTACTATAATCACTGTTTATTGTGAAATAATTCAAATAAAAACCTTGGGATTTGGGAAAAGGAAAATACAGGTTCAATAAATTTACAAAAAAAAAGCAAAGACACGAAACACGGCACTAGGTGGGTTTTAGATAAATCAAATGGATTGGACCGTCTTAGTCTTAACTCTTGGCTTGTTTTAGTTGATTCAGGTAAGGTGAGAATGAACCAGCATTAGTTAGGTAAAAGTAATTAACAACTATATTGACTTTTTAGTTTTCATTTGTGTTGTTGTACTAGCTTTGTTAAGTAAGTTAATTTTATATATATTTATTTTATTTTTTGACGATTTTATTATAAACTATAAAATGGGAGGTGGGAAAAATGTCAATAGGGACCATTTGAGAAGAGTATACTAGTCTAGTATTCACTTTTGAAATCCAATAAGTAACACCCTTACAAATTGAAACTTGTTCATGTAACTTAATTAAGATTATAGTGACAGAAGAGAACACTTTTGTGAAGAAATGAATGAACATCTAATCAAAAACCCACTATCTGCGTTTCACTTAAATGTAAATCTTGTTTCAATGGTGCGATCCACAGGTAACACTCCAAATTCAAACAAATACAAACGTTTGGGTTGGACTATACAGGGTGGTGCTTTTGAAAACGGGACATAGATTAATGGTTTTGGTATCAAAATATTCGTATAGCTGCTGCTATTAGGAGTCAATAAAAATAAAAGTAAGTTTTGATATTGAAAGAAAAAATAGTATTGGGTTGCCTAAACAATCCACATTCCTAAGTTTTGACAATAAGGCTGATAGAAAAGTCATTAATAAGCAAATAAAAAGCTTTATTTCTAAGGAACAGCTTTGAATGATATTAGAACTAAATTAAATAGGAAGGTTACAATAAATAAACATCAAAAATTACTAATGTCATTATACAGTGTGTCCAATATAAAATGATGTACATAGGGATATTGGAAACTGTTGGAGATACAACGTCGGTTAAATGGGAGCAAAGTTGCGCATTTATCTGCCCAAAAATAATCTACGTTTGTTTTAATTTAAATCGATACCATTACATAGATACAGGGTGAAACAGGAAATTGTGCATTTTAGAAAAATCGTTATATTTCCTTTATTATAGAAGCTATGGTCATCAAATTTTCAGGATATGGGTAAGAGGACACGCCGAAGCTAAAAATAGTTTAGACTAACTGTGTTGTGCATGTCCGAAGTCAACTTTTGTTTTTCTTATGGGCGCCATATTCAATGTCTACTTTTTCAAAATCCTGTTCAACCATGTATACATTTATGTTCGGTCAAACTAAATCAAGAAAAATAACATAATTAAGATTTCAGGGTAGTAGGCTTTGATATTGATATTGTTAATCTAACTATCCAAGTAGAATTTATTGTTAGTCAGTGTCAGCTGTGTTTAGTTATAAACAGTAAGTTTAAAATAAATTACTTTTCAAATAGTGATAAGTACGATATGTTGGAGTGTTTTATTCTTTGTCGCCGAAATGACGCGCAAGCAGAAGAAATGAATTTGAATAAATACCCTGAAAAACGACAACCGGTTAGAGCTATGTTTAGGCGTATGAAAGACAATCTTATCGCCTAAGGAAGTTTTGCTAAGTTTAAAAGAAACAAATCTGTAAACGAAAATAAATACTTGGTTTTGCAAAGAATGGTTGAGACACCTCGTACATCTCTACGTCATATTGAAGAGATAACAAGCGTTGCTCGGTCAACAACGGATAATATTTTAAAGCGCCATAAATATCATCGTTAGCATGGCTCTGCCAGGGGCTCTAGGATGGCGATACGATTAGAAAAATGGCATTTTGCCAGTGGTTTATTCAGAAAAATAATGAAATACCAAACTTTTTCTTACAAATCCTTTTCGATTTATGGGCTGCAGACTCTTTAATCGTAAGAATAGCAATCTACCCTGAAATCTTAATTTTGTTATTTTTCATGATTTAGCTTGGCCGAACATAAATCTGTTATACATGGTTGCAGAGGATTTTGAAAATGTAGAAATTCAATATGGCGCCCATAAGAAAAACAAAAGTTGACTTCGGCCGTGCACAACATAGTAGGCCTAATCAATTTTCAACATTATTTTTAGCTTCGGCGTGTCTTCTTACCCATATTCTGAAAATTCTATAATAAAGGAAATATGGCAATTTTTAAAAAAGGCACAATACCCTGTATGTATGTAACGGTATCGATTTAAATTAAAACAAACCTAGATTATTTTTGGGCAGATAAATGCGCAACTTTTCTCCCATTTAACTGCCGTTATATCTCCAACGGTATCTAATATCCCCATGTACATCATTTTATACTGGACACACTGTTTAATGAGATTCGAGTTAATCCCATTCCTTCTTGAATTGAGGATAACAATTCTCCGTAAGGTATTTGGTTTTTTATTATATTAATTGAACTTAATTCTGTTGGACAACTTTGTCTCAGATTCCAGAATTATTATTTTTTTAAATAATTTTGTTTATAAGTTATTTGTCTTCTGGTTTTTTAACCGTTGACATAACACCTTATGAGCTGTTTTTTTATTTTTATCTCCAATTCTCTCCGAGGACTGTTGATCCCACATTGACGCATTTGTATGGAAACTTCCATAAAGAATATTAACATTTCCAGCAAGATGGCGCCTAGCCATAGCGAGCCTATTAAATAGCCAGCTCGTTCAGCCGATCTAAACCCGCTTTGTGGAGATGTCAAAAACTGTTTTCTATGCCACTCGAACTGTTTCTATAGAAAATTGCAGCAAAGAATAGACGCCGAATGCAGAGACATAGCCCCATATATGTTATTATTTAAGGGATCGCTTTGAAACTAGCCTATACCATTGTATGCAATAGTAATTTTTTTTAATTATTGACGTTTTCAAGAAGCCTGTGACAAAAAGAATAAAAAATGTGGTCTGCTTTTTCTGCACGATTAATATTTCTAAACATTGTAAGTGAAGGTTACATGAGGCACAATAAAAAAAACGTCGCTTTGCTTTGACAATACTGTAAGTTCAAAAATAAAGAACCTTTCCAAAATAAATTTGTTAAATTGTTGCTTAACCCTCTATGAGGGATGATTGTTATGACATTTCAAGTTTCTCGATATTCCCTTCTTCGCCGAATTAAAATCATATCGTCTTTCCATTTACGTAACTGTCACATAGTTTACTTGTTGTAATGATCAACTTGATGACTAAGCACCCACTTCAAAAAAAAGTTATTTAGCTTAAAGTCAGTCAGATACGTGTGGAACGCGATAGAAAAACCGCTACGTATTTTTAATTGACAGCCCTCTAATCAATTTTTATGCAAATTTACACAATGGTAGAACAAGTTGTGTACAACACATCAAAAGAGCAAATTATAACCACTTTAGAAAAAAAGTTATTTAGCTTAAAGTCAGGTAGATACTTTTTTTTTAAATGGTTACAATTTGCGTTTTTGATATGTTGTTGTACACAACTTGTTCTACCATTGTGTAAATTTTAATACAAATTGAATCGAGCACTTGTAATTACGTCGAACAAGTTGTATTCAGGGCAATTCATTCCATAATTTATAATTTTTTAAATAATTTGTTATTTTACTAAAATTTTTAATAAATAATGCGGGTATTATTTTAGTAATACACATACATGTTTAATTTATATTAAATAAATTCGTAAAAAGTTTATTTTGTAGCAAAAATTAATATTATTTTTATGGTTAGAGTTATGAGTAACTTCACGTCGGTGTATTTTCCAAACGCTACACTAGAACTAAAATCGACTCCTGCTCGATGGATGATTATTATCGTATTTTAGTTTGACTATATTGCGTCCTTCTTTTTATTCAAGTTGACATGTTTTGGGATTTTTGTTTAATCCATCTGATTTTTCCCTTATCGACACCGCAAACTTTAGTTTGAACAGACTGTATATCTTGTATCTCAATATCATACCGGAAGTATCGAGGAAGTAAAAAAGTACTAAAGTACAAAAAACCCTGTGTACTTCCTAGGAAATATACGAAGAATTCTATTTACCACTCGGAAATTACACTTGCACGTATGTGTTTTCACCACATCATTAAAATTTGCGACACAAGGTATTTAGGAATGAAATCACAAACGAAGAACTGCAGTAAACTGAAGTTAGCGTTTATCATACTTTTAAATATTTTTTTAGAAGCAATCGTGTAAGAGTTCTCCAGAACTTTAGCATATTTATACAATTTAGGGAATTACCTAATGCGATCACGTTTGCAAATGGCATTAATGAGTGTGGTAACTTAACAGTTTTAATTTAAAAAACACCTCTGCGTAATACATTTCTTATGGAAATAGTGTTGGCGCGAAACTGCTACGCCCTTTACTGCTATAGCTACCCACACCACTCTATTGCTATCTTTCAATAAGTAAAACGTCTATCATCATCACACAGTACGGCAAAAGTTTCATGTAACACTTTCTTTAATGAGTTGTTTCGTGTCAAATCAACAAAGTTTTGTAAGTTTCATTATCACTCCTGAAAGGTCACTCGTGTTTCTGCATGTTAGTCTTGAAGTTCAAGTCAAGTGCTGGTACATGTCGGTTTTCAACTTTCGTAATCGACAACAGAAATCAAGACAAAAATACTAACTGAATATTACTTATTTAACTTGAATGTGTTCTATTGTGCCGAATCAAATTATTTTTCGGTTTACACCTGTAGTCGCACTAATCACAGTTCAAACGCTACTCTCCTGTGTGTTTGTACATGTGGATTTTCAAGCTTTCTAATCGATTACAGCAATAATCACAAATATTGCACTTAAACGGTTTTTCTTGAGTGTGTGTTCTATTGTGTCGAATCAAATCACCTTTTTTGCAACACCTATAGTTGCACCTATCACAGCTGAAAGGCCGCACCCTTGAGTGTGTGTACATATGAGTTTTCAAGCTTCCCTTTACACTAGCGCAAAAATCACAAACATTACACTTAAACGGTTTTTCTTTAGTGTGTGTTCTATTGTGCCGAATCAAATCATATTTTGAGCAACACCTATAGTCACACCTTTCACAGCTAAAAGGCCGCTCTCCTGTGTGTTTGTACATGTGGATTTTCAAGCTTCCTAATCGATTACAGGAGTAATCACAAATATTGCACTTAAACGGTTTTTCTTGAGTGTGTGTTCTATTGTGCCGAATCAAATCACCTTTTTTGCAACACTTATAATTGCACCTTGCACAGCTCAAAGGCCGTACTCCTGAGTGTTTGTACATATGAGTTTTCAAGGTTCCCGTTTTATTAGTGCAAAAATCGCAAACATTACACTTATACGGTTTTTCTTTAGTGTGTGTTCTATTGTGCCGAATCAAATCACTTTTTGAGCAACACCTATACTCACAGCTTTCACAGCTAAAAGGACGCTCTCCTGTGTGTTTGTACATGTGAATTTTTAAGTTTACGAATACACTACTGCAATAATCACATACATTACACTTATACGGTTTTTCTTGAGTGTGGGTTCTATTGTGCCGAATCAAATCACCTTTTTTGCAACACCTATAATTGCACCTTGCACAGCTCAAAGGCCATACTCCTGTGTGTTTGTACATATGAGTTTTCAAGGTTCCCGTTTTATTAGTGCAAAAATCGCAAACATTACACTTATACGGTTTTTCTTTAGTGTGTGTTCTATTGTGCCGAATCAAATCACTTTTTGAGCAACACCTATACTCACAGCTTTCACAGCTAAAAGGACGCTCTCCTGTGTGTTTGTACATGTGAACTTTCAAGTTTACGAATACACTACTGCAATAATCACATACATTACACTTATACGGTTTTTCTTGAGTGTGTGTTCTATTGTGGGGGGGGGCCCTTCCCCCCCCCCCCCCCCCCCTCCCCTTTTTCTTGTCCCCCCCCCCCCCCTTCCCCCCCCTCTCCCCCCCCCCCCCCTCCCCCCCCCCCCCCCTTCCTTTCCCTCCTTTCCCCCCCCCCCCTCCCCTTCCTTCTTTTCTCCCCCCCCCCTTTCCCCCCCCCCCCCCCCCCCCTCCCCCCCCCCCCCCCCCCTCCCCCCCCCCCCCCTCCCCTTCCCCCCCCCCCCCCCCCCCCCCCCCCCCCCTCGAATCAATTTACTTTTGCTATTACACCTGTAGTCGCACATGTCACAGCTGAAAGGACTCTCTTCTGAATGTTTGTACATGTGCCTTTTCAAGTTTTCTGCATAACTACTGCAATAATCACAAACCTTACACTTAAACGGTTTTTCGTGAGTGTGCATTCTATTGTGCCGAATCAATTTACTTTTGCTTTTACACCTGTAGTCGCACATGTCACAGCTGAAAAGCCTTTCTTCAGAGTGTTTACTCAAATGCTTTCTCGAATTTTTCGATTTGTTACAAATCGAGTTGCGATTTAACTTATTCTTATGGGTTAGCACATGAAACTCCAAAGTCCTCTTGCTTTTAAATTGATAACCGCAATCGTGACATTTAAGTACATTATTTTCAATTGTAACATTAAACTGTACCTCTTTGTGGCTTCGTAATGATGAATTAACAAATGTAGCATAATTACACAGATTGCATTTAAATAGATGAGTAAATATGTGATTAGTTAATATTAGTTTATCGCTTGTAGAATAATTACATTGGTAGCAATAGTAAAATATATCAGATGTAAATTTTTCCACACACTCTGATAGGTCCGTGTTAAATATCACACATTCTTCTTTAACAACGTCTTCATTTTCATTTTTAATTGCAACTTCGATACACTTTTCTTTGATTTTTTTAAAATAAATTTCTTCATTAACTAGTGAAGAGGAGTTTGAGGGAAATGATTGTAGAAGATTTACATTTTCTAAAATGTTTTCATTTTGCATTAAAGCTTGGTATTCTTCATCAATTTTGAGCTTGCAATTGTTGCACGCAAGTGGGTTTTGATCAATGCTCAGTTCCTATAATGTAATTCAAATGTATAAATAATTCAGTAGGATACGATACTTACGGCTTTTATGGGAAACGTCGACAACTTAGTAAGTTGCATTGAATCGTAGCATTGAGAATGTGACAGCGCTTCTGTTTTTGTTTTTTTAAAACAAATTTGACATGCTATTGTGTTGTCTGTCATTATTAATGCTCTAAGTATTTATCTACCAATGTTGACCTTATGCAAGTAGACATTCGAATCCGTTTACAGGTGATTCGGTGATTGTATACAAATTTGTAGTGTTTCCTGTACCTGCAAATAGTCGTGTTTATTTGTCTGTATATAGGGTGGTTCTGCAAATGTTTATATAAGATCTCTGTTTGAAGGAGTTTGTAAAGATGCGAAACCGCTATTTATTTAGATTCTCTACGTATTTGGAACCCGTGACGTCACTGATTGACCAGGTCGAAAGTTAAAAAACGAGTAATTGGCCTTATATGTGAATGAGTCAAGTTCACATTCATATGTCAACCTTCTAACAACTCATTCATAAAATTATTATTATTATTATTTATTATTATTATTAAAGAACTACTTGCTGAGGCAAACCTATAGCTACAGCAAGATTTAAGATAGGTTACTTTTTAAACAATTTTTGAAAAAGTTTTTGGAAGAAGGAAAAATTAATAAAATCGTAAAAATCGAAAATCTAAGTCAACCATTATCTTCAAAACTAAATTTGAAAGCAAAATAACGTCGTAGTTTTTAAAAAGAATATCTAAAAATCTTAAACGAAGGCGGTAACATAATAATCCTTGTCTACTCCAGCAGGTTGAAACTCCACCCACTTATTCTGAGTACATGCACAAGTGTTCCCGGAATTAATTTGTCGGGAATGTGAATAATTGTAAAATAAATCAGAGTCCAGGAAACATTTCCGAACGGAATGTTGGATTCTTCAGGTGTATTTTGCGACAGGATGTGTGTGTGTGTGTGTGTGAATTAATTATCTCACAAATGGGTAGTACGAATTGTACAACATGTACAACATTTTGGATAAGTATATTTTGGGATACGAAGATTCCAGATTTGATATCTGCAATGTTGCCAGATTTTAATTACTTGAATTCTATTTTGCACGGACAGTTTTATTTAATTTAAGACCTTCCTGACTTTATCAAATATTGAGTGTTACATTGTGGTTGAACTCGTATTGAAGGGGACATTCCAATAATGATACAATATACGGGATGATCTATTTAAAAAACCAAAGTTAGTAATAATATCAGAAAAACGGTAAATCTGACAACATTGCAGATGTCAAATCTGGAATCTTCGTATCCCAAAATATACTTATCAAAATGTTGTACAATCGTATTACCCATTTGAGAGATAGTGAGCGTTTCCAGACTTTTGTTCCACTCTGTATAGTAATTGGGATTTTTCTGACAACTTAAAGTGAATTGTGACTATTGTGACTTGTGAGACATTAATAAACTATAAAAATGCCACAAAAGAGTAAATATACGCCAAGTCCAAAAAAAAAACGGTTCAAAAGGTATGTTACTTTTATTCTTATATGGAGCTATAAGAATAAATAAATATAAAAGTTCCAACAAAATGACACGCGTTGCACAAAACTGCATTCCATAACGTGTTATATACAGGATTTTTTTTTCTAATTTTAATAAAAAATTGAAAAAACGAATATATTAAAAAAAATTAATTTTGACAAAGAAAGTGTCACTTTTGACAACTGGCATGAGTTGGGAAATGAAACAATTTTGTGCATAATTACGAAAAGTAGCCAAAAACAGTTGGGAAATTAATTTTTCGTAACCAGTTGTGATTCTTGTAAAAAATTTTAACTTTTCGTAACTGGTTACACAAAATTTGACAGTTGCGAAAAATTACACTTTTATGTCGAAATTAGAAAAATTTTTTAAGTAAATTATTTATGTTACGTAGGGCGGAAACTGAATTATTCCAACGTCACAAAAATAACGAGGATGATACTCAGTCAACATCTTCGATTAATGAGATATTGACAATTCCAGAATCCCCAAGGGCTTCTTCAATATCTCATCAGTTAAATGGCAGACGACTAGTAGACATAGAATATTTTTTCGAAGCATGAGAGATCTCAATGACCATGAACCATTTTTTTTGCAATTTTTTCCGACATGCAATGCATTCGTGAAATTAAAAATGGTTTGATAAGTCACTTTATTTTCAAATGCAGCATGTGTAATATAGAGAAAAAGATTGTCGACAGAAGAATCTGTCCCTAAAAATAATGCTACAGCAATGGATGTAAACTCTGGCTCTGTCTTAGCTGCAATATCCACTAGAAATGGCCATTCTCAACTGTCACAGCAACATGCAATTTTGAATGTTCATTCGTTGACGAACGGCAGTATTCCAAATATCATGAACTTTGTTTCGCAGACAACTTTGGATACTTCATGGACTGCAATGGAAGAAGCGGGAATAGAAGAGCTTCGTTTGGCTAGAGAAGATGGAGATGTGGATGCGGACAATAATGGTCTAATAACAGTTATAGCCGATGGAGCATGGTCCAAAAGATCTTATAAGGTTAAATATGATGCATCTTCTGGAATCGCATGCATAGTTGGAGCTAAAACTGGAAAACTGTTGTTTGTTGCATGCAGCAGCAAATATTGTGCAATATGTGTTAGAGCCGAAACGAAAAATGTGGCAGCTAGAGACCATCATTGTTACAAAAACTGGAAATGTTCCTCAACTGGGATGGAATCCGATATAGTCTTGGAGGGTTTTAGGTCAAGCATCGAAATGCATAACTTTAAAGTATGTGAAGTTGGTTGGCGATGGAGACAGCAGTGTCTACAAGAAGCTTTGTACTGATAGACCTTATGGTGGTAATGTTCACATCGCCAAAGTGGAATGTACTAATCACCTACTACGGAATTACTGCACAAAACTTCGGGAACTATGTACCAAAAGAAAGGAGTAGTGTTAATCTAATTGTTTCTCCTCAATTTAGAAAGATTGTGAAGGGTAGCATTCAGAGATTGAGAATCGGGATAAAGAAATCACTTTAATATCGACGCAAAAAGGAAAGAACACTTGAAGAGCAAATATGTCGGTTAAAATCCGATATTGCCAATTGCCCTCAACATGTTTTTTGGAAATATGAATGATGCGCTCCATATTTCTGTGTAGGTAAAAAAGATGCTGAAAAGAATTATATTCCAGAGCTTGAAGAATGCGGTTTTATGGATGATATTTTGTTGTGTGGTAATAGACTGCAGCAGATGCCTTTAGTTTGTTACTGAATATGAATAACAATGCCGTGGAGTGTTATAATTCTGTTATGGCAAAGTTCGTTGGAGGTAAAGAATCAATTTTGGCATCAAAAATAGTTATGACACAAGATGCCGAGCTACGAGCAATTCAATTTAACGAACATGAAAATTACATCTCTACACTCCATAAAAGAATGACTCAAAGATCTCCTGGAAAATATACCAAATTGTACATAGAGAAAATGAGAAAGAAAAGATTATATAATAAAGCAAAAAAACACAAGTTTTTTTTCCTCTAAAAAAAAAAGAAGACTACAGCCACTGATGGTGATGAAGACTACGGCGCTGTGGAACCTTTAAGCCCCCTTTCAACAGAACGCAAAACGAAGAACTTCTGCAGTTGATATCTACCTCCAGTGTCAAAGAATTAGAAATAAAGACAAGGGGACAAAGTAGCAATCACTTATGGAAAAAGGAAAGGATGTACAGGCTTACAGCATCAAATTTTGGAGTAGTCTGCAAGCTGAGGAAGAACACAAATCCAAAAACTTGGTGAAACGTATTCTCACTTCTACATTTTCTGGATCCGCAGCTACCAGATGGGGTACTGACCATAAGCCTATTGTAAAAAATAGATTTATGGAATGGTTTGGTGTCTTGGAAGAAGTGAATGAATGCGGTCTTTATGTGGATCCAAATTTTCCACATTTAGGAGCTAGTCCCGATGGATTACTATCAGAAGGTAATATTTTAGAAATAAAATGTCCTTATTCCAGCAGATTCATGTCCTTGGAAGAAGGTGTTACCAACAAAAAAATAAAGTTTTTGGAAAAATGCTCGGACGGAACGTATAAAAAAAAACAGGAAAAATACTACAACCAAGTACAGGGTCAATTGGTGTAGAATAACTTTGTTCTACTAAAAGAAAAGCTTGTGGACTGTATCACTAATTA
Source organism: Abscondita cerata (assembly GCA_030710515.1). Classification (NCBI taxonomy): domain Eukaryota; kingdom Metazoa; phylum Arthropoda; class Insecta; order Coleoptera; family Lampyridae; genus Abscondita; species Abscondita cerata. The sequence continues at coordinate 176,639 of JALBCR010002206.1, forward strand.
GCTTTATAATTTTTTTTAATTGATGCCGAAAAGGCAGAGCACTTTTTCTTTTATCTTTAACTAAATTATTAAAAGCATAATTTAACACTTTATATATTTTCTTTATTTTTACATTACAATAAATAGTTCTAACAACGACCACACACTTCTGCTTACTAATGGCGAATGACGAAAAACACCGCACGCACCCTTATTCTAACTAATACGAAAAAACCCTTAAACACGCTTACGCCAGCGTAGGCAACACGCATGCCATTTAAATCTGTTGGAAGTGTTTCCAACAATTGGCACTTAGCGGAGCAAACTTCTGCCATTTCGTTGTGTGGACACCGTATGGAATTTTAGTTGATAAAGTAAGACAAATAACATTTGAGATCAGACGTAAAAAGACTAATATATGTTATTTTTATTTTGAGGTTATGGTACCGGACATTTTGAAAAATAATTTTTTTTACATTATATCTATTAATTTTTAAAATGAGTAAGCAAAGAATGTGTATCTTTTTTCAAATATCAAGCCGTCTCGAAATGTATGTGTAAAATTATTCATTTGCTGTTGTTGCCGACTAAGCCGGCTGGCTAGTAATTTTATAGGTAAACACCAGATAAGGGAAAACAATTTAAAGAAAATTTGCCGATCTGACATCGTAAAACAGTCCACGTGGACGTAACGGCTGCTGTCACAATTACTCATTATTAACACAACGGAACCAATCAAGCTTGGGATCTTATGCGTATGTCTGTCTTCTTTCTGACTCTCGTGATCTCATCGATACCCTCCACGACGTTGGTCTTTCTGACCCGCCCACATGAAAATGAACTCGCTCGAGAAACGTGAAATTCCCCTTAAGTGGTTCAATTGACGCGGTGTTTTATCATCTGAGATTACGATTCTAGCGAATTTAGAAAATGAAATTAATGATGATTTTCTACGAAGACACAAGCGAGCTTGCTCAAAACATTTAAACTTTATACGTAATGGTCTTGGCCTATTAGTTTTTTTTACCAATACGAGTGACATTATCTGGTGTCACAAATGAACATGGATCAATTATCTCAAGAACATCGTTTACAACATTTATATCATCTATACCAGAGTTTTCAGCGACATTATAAATCGCCACATTACTAGCTCGAAGTGAACGTTCAACTAGAATTCGTTATTTGCCTTGCTTGTATAAGACTCGGGTGCTGTGGTAACTTTAGTGTCCAATTCAGAGATTTTAGATTCAATTGTTTGCTTCAATTGATTAACCACCTCTTTTAATTAATTTAGAAACTGCCGTAATAGTGACGTTACAGCGATTGCAAAACACCTTAATATTTGGTGGACATGAATTAGTTAGCAATTTAATGAAATCGTGGCCAAGATTTTCAAAACAAACAAAATGAACATACAACTTGCAAGCATTACAGGTAGTGGCAGTAGAATCTGTAGTAGCCGTAAAACAATGAGCGCAGTTTTTCGTCATTGCAAACAGAAAAATGTTACGCTATTAATTTTAAACGTATTTACAAAAAATTATTAATTTATTTGTTGCGTAGTTATCGTATCGCATCAGCCAAAAGCTGAGCAATAAACGCAAGCGATCGAAATGAAGAAGTATATATTAATAACAAATAATAATATTATTTATTTTTTTATTTTACCTGATTGTAATCAAACACTACACACGAAATAAATAAGTAAAAATATTCTGAGACCTCTAAAAAACACGTCTGCACTCAATCACTGCTCGAACCCTGCTGTTTGAAAATTAAAATAATAAAACTTCGATAACATAACGTGATACTTATGTTTTTTCTAATTATTATGGTAAATAATAGTATAATAATTTTCTAAGAAGAACTTTCATATGAAACAAGTAATCGCCTACTTTCTATTTCACATAAATTTTTCTATTACACTTCAAGATATGAGGTCTCAAAGTTAGTCGATTTTTAAAAAATAGCTATTTTCAAATAGCTTCAACTTTTTTCTTTGAAAAACAATAAATCCAACCCGGTAAACAATACCATCAACCTCTTGTATATTGCGATGACAAAGAGGTAATTTTTTTTTTTATACTTGAGCGCCAACCACTTTATCAACCAATTTAAATTTTAGGCTCTTTATCTTAAGAGTATATCTTTTTACCGGGAAACAAAACTGTTTTCACATGCTCGCGTGTTTATACAACTTCTTCAAATAATTCCGTCACTAACTTTGACTCATTTGCCTTTTTCCTTTCATTAAAACTCCTTCTCTCGGCTCAACAACAATTTATTTTAATTAACACTGTTTAAAATTTTATTTACAAACCTTGACAAATGCTAAGTCAAACTTATTCCTACTTAAATTTAAATCTACCTGGTCATACGCCAATTTCGACAGTGAGTATTTCTTTTATGTACTCGATGCTTCCGGTATTCCTTTATTTTCTTTGCAGGTTACTCCCACGTCGTTTTCAATTTCGCGCAGCCTTGACCGTTCATTCACCTTGGGTTCATGGACCTTTTCTCTTCCGGATCACTTTCACTGGTGAGTATTTACTTTCACCCTTTTTATTTGTTCAGTTTATTAATGTACTACTTCAACTTCTCACTTGGCTTTGCAGTTAGCAATTTTTATTAATTTTGAATTTTTTTATTGTGACGTCATCTATTTATTTTGCGGTATTTTTCTCTTCGCAACGATGTACGCCTTCTCGCTGTGATTTTGCAACTCTCTTGGGCGTCTCTTCCGCACGTCTATTTATTACTTCCGGATCCATGGGCAACTATCAACTTATTCAAATAAATCCATTACCCCGCGTCGGTTGTAGTGCTGCCATCTACCGAATGTTTATTTGAACCCTTAGTTTTTCTGCAGTTTTCTTTAATTTTTATAATTAATTCTCTTAATTATTTGTTAATTACTGCAATTCTTCTTCTGTTTTTCTGCCCTTGCTTTCTTGTCTTTCTTTTCTTGAAAGAATATTGCGCTGCTTTGCAATTTGTCTTTAAATTTTGTTTGGATTCATAACCCAACTTTTTATATTAAATTCGTTAAAACCACGCATTTTCACCATTTACGTCCTTGTTTATGGTTTACATTGTCTATCATTCACTTTTATTTATAACACTTTGTCCTTTTTATTACTCTCACCTCACATTTTGTGTTCTGGCAAATGACCTTGACCTGTTATTTCTACCTTAATTACACAACTAATACTAAATTTTATACAAGTTTTCTTTGGCTGGGAAGACTACTGATGCTGCGGGACACTTAATAATGATTGAAGATCATCATTATTTAGGATCAATTATCCAATATCCAGCAGGATTCAATGATCTTTCCGAACATAGCCGATTTACAAGAAATATGAAATTATTGCCTTAAATGGGGTTTTAATCAATCTGAAACAGCGTTTTAAGGTCTTTTCGAGGATTATGGGACTGGCTCAAATGCAATAACATCGCAATATTAACAATAGAATAAAATTCTAGCTACACAAAAATTACGACATAGAAATACTTTTTGTAAAAGCGGTTATTATTTTTGAACTCATGCGCCACGGGATCTTTTCCGCAACCATTGGTGTGTGTAGACGTGTTATCGATGGTGCCATTTTATGTACAGGGTGAAATAAAGGAACTGGTATAAATCCGTGTGTATCTTTGTAATCCCGCAATATTTTGAAACTGGGTATCTACAAATCAGAAGTGGGATTAGGGGTGTACGTAGAATTTCGTAATATTGCAGAGGAAAAAAAAGAGCGAGAAATGGAAAGCACAAGTGATAACTGCACGGGGGTGACCACGCGATGGAACCAAACGAGACGAGCGTGACGATGTCGGTAGATGACATAATACAGCAAACTGTGAAGGCAATTATGTCATATAACGCGGCGAATAATCCTACACAAAGACGTGCACGAGAGATGCCTGCAGAGCGCTTGGATCGACCGGAAGTAGATACGAAAGCGGCGTCGGAACTAATCCCCCTGTTTCAACGGTAATCTCAAAGAACTCGATGTAGTTACGTGAATTCAGAGGATAGATGCCGTCCAAGAAGTCCATAGCATCAAGCAAAATATGTTGCATATAATGGCGGTAGGAAAAATGACGAGTGTCGCAAAGGAATGTAACCACTCACGTGTGAACCACGTGGTTATGAATTGGTCGCAACTAAAGGCTTAATTATTCTACCACTTTTCATGCCAGCCAGACAAAATCCAACTCATGAAAAAGTTTGAAAGCCGGAAATGGAAATGGGGTGAGTCTTTCTTTATTTATTACCATAATAAACTGAAGTTGGGAATCGCCTAAACATGCCAGAGATAGACATGATTTCGTATATTATCGATGGCTTTGACAATACACAATTGAAGACTCAGGCAAAAATGCAAGATTTTCAGTCCTTACCAGACTTATTAGGAATCATGAACTCCATAACACAAGTTGACACAGGTCGGTGTGAATTCAATCCTCCATATAAAAGTAGTGTAAAACAGCAGTAAGGGGCAATTCGGGTCATGGAAGTGACAGAAGCAACCAGCATAACACAGAACCAAGAACTGTTGCAACCAGTTTATTTCATCAAAGTAGATGGGAGCCAAGCAGGTGTTATAATTGTGGTACACTGGGGCACAAAGCTAACTATTGCCGAAGACCGCAGACTCAGAGAGGGACCTGCTATAAGTGTGGTGAACAAGGACATATTTCCAGTCAGTGCAATCGATCACAGGTCACTTCGACAACAACATCTGATACGACAACAAAAGTTAATGTAGTGGAACAGCAACTAAGTAAACCATATATTTTAAAATATCAATTTAGTATTAGGGATAGGTTAGGGACTATGTGCACTTTTAATACAGAGGCTTTAATAGATACAGGCAGTGTGATTAGTTTAATAAAAGATAGGTACATTCCACATAATTTAATAGATAGAGATGTTGGGAACCACTCGTTTAAAGGTATCAATGGTAGCAAATTAAATATACTAGGGACTTGTAACCTCGAAAATTACGATCGGTAATGTGAAAGTTGTAATTTTATTTTGTGTAGTACCAGAAGACACTATGTCGTTTAGTTCTATTTTAGTTTCATTAGTTTTTGGCCACGTAGGATTTCGTATTCAGATAAAATTACTTTAAAAGGTACTTGGATGAGTTACTTTAAAGATGAAATTATTAGGCCCAGTCAATCTCCCTATGCTTCTCCAATAGCGCACTTCAGTTAAAAATTTAAAAGGAAAAATAGTCTACCCTAGTTCTTTCTCTCTTCATCAAAGCAGCCAACATACTTTTGGGTATTTAGTAAAAATTACCAACACATTGACTAAAAAACTGTTTTAGAAACGGATAAATAAAACGAGAAGAGCAACAATAATGAATAAATAACTACGAATAAAACAATCTAACCAAACATTAACAATCAACCAGCAATCAACAATTTGTAATTGATAACACTGCAGCAAACTCTAGGGATTTCTTATACTAAATTTAGGGTATTTTCAATGTTACTAAAAAGCATGTTTCCTTACTAGTAAAAAAAGAAAGCATTAGGTAGACTCTTTTTGTCCTTTTTAAATTTTTTAACTGAAGTGCGCTATTGTCCAAGTCAGAAAGAAGGATGGCAATACTATGCGTAGACTATAGAGCGTTGAATGAGATAACGATTAAGGATAATTATCCGACCCCCTTGATTGATGATAACTTAGATAGGTTAAGGAATAAGTTATACTTCACAACATTAGATTTAAAAATGGCTTTTATCATGTTTGGATGCATAATCTTTTACAACACCGTTAGGGCAGTTTGAGTTTCTGAGGATGCCATTTGGCTTAGCAAACGCACCTCGAACTTTTCAGCGTTATATTAATCAAGTATTTAAAAAGTTAGTGGACAATAACAGGATTTGTTTTGTACTTAGATGACATATTAATAGAAACAGAAACAATTTCAGAACACTTATTGATTGTAGGGGATGTAATTTAAATTAGCTGGAGATAACAGATTTAATTTTTAGGTTTGATAAATGCTCATTTTAGTGGAAGAGATTACATATTTAGGGTATATAATAAATAGTTTAGGAGTTAGGCCCAGCGACGAGAATGTTAAGGCAATTTTAAATTATGCGGTGCCAAAGAATGCGAAAGAAGTGCATAGATTTGTCAGGCTTGCTAGTTACTTCCGGAGGTTTATTCCTCAGTTTTCGTTAGTTGCTAAACCATAATGACTTACTGAAAACATGGTATTTTTAAATTTGGGGATGCAGAGACCAATTCTGTCGGTTTATGCTCCTGATTTGGGAAACCTAACTTCATTGCGATGCAAGCACTGTGGGGTATGGGGCTATACTGATACAAAAACAGGATGATGTTAAATATAGGCCTGTATTTTTTATATAGTAAACGAACAACTCCAGCTGAAGGTAACTACCACAGCTTTGAGTTCGAGTGTTTAGCGGCTATAAACGCTGTAAGAGATTTCACATATATTTGCATGGGAAAAGATTTAAGCTTGTAACGGATTGTGACAGTTTTCGATTGACATTAGCGAAAAAAGATGTTAACCCCTGTATAGCAAGGTGGGCGATGTTTTTACAAAATTACGACTACGAGGTGGTACACTAATGAAATTTAAAACTTGGACACCACAATTTCTGTAAACAAAAGTTTGCACATTGTGAAGCGGGCTTAAGGGTATCATTTACAATTCTAACAGCAGGTAGTCTCAGCAGGGGTTATCTTATAGAAAGACTGTAGAATAAATCATTAACTAAACACGTTTTAGAAAATAGGTAATTTACGTTGCTTACTTAATTTTTTCTTTAAAGAATATATTTGAAGGTATCGCTAATTAAACACCATAGCTCGATTAATTATCGAATCAAAATTTTGTTTAGGAAATGTTTACAAAATAAAATTTAGAAATAATTTTGATTTAAAAAACGTCTACAAGCAATAACTTTTAAATTAAATCAAAAACTAAACATGGTTATTTGGGTTGACTGATTATTACTTATTTTTAAATAAATCTAACCTACTAATTATTGTAAATTATTGGATACGAGAAAATAACTTGGAGCTGTTACCCTGGCCAGCAAAAGCCCAGATTTTAACATTATCGAAAATGTTTGGGCTCGAATACTTGCTGTTATCCGAAGACAACAAGGGCCAAATTTTATAGCAGTAAACCGTAATGCACTAATTGCGGCCATTGAAACCGCATGGGAAACGATTAATATTAATTATATTGATACCTTGATAGCGTCAATGAGCAGACGCCTCAAGAATGTATCAATAATAATGGAGGTCACACCCATTATTGATTTCTTATATTTATTTATATAGTAATACCTTTATTTAAAAAAAAGTTTTCATTTAATTTTAAACTATAACTTGGTATGTTAATTATAATTATGTAATAAATTCTTGTCAAAAAACTAAATATATACGTTGACAATAAGAATTGCCTTAGTTTTTATTTTCACTTTTTATATTAACTACAGAAAAAATGAAACGTCATAAAATATACATTTTGTAAGGACTAAATATTATGAATAGAGAGTTTAATGATTTTTTTTAATAACTTACAATAATTAGTAGGTTAGATTTATTTAAAAATAAGTAATAATCAGTCAACCCAAATAACCATGTTTAGTTTTTTGATTTAATTTAAAAGTTATTGCTTGTAGACGTTTTTAAATCAAAATTATTTCTAATTTTATTTTGTAAACATTTCCTAAACAAAATTTTGATTCGATAATTAATCGAGCTATGGTGTTTAATTAGCAATACCTTCAAATATATTCTTTAAAGAAAAAATTAAGTAAGCAACGTAAATTACCTATTTTCTAAAACGTGCTTAGTGTAATGATTCATTCTACAGTCCTTCTATAAGATAACCCCTGCTGAGACTACCTGCTGTTAAATTGTAAATAATACCCTTAAGCCCGCTTACAATGTGCAAACTTTTGTTTACAGAAATTGTGGTGTCCAAGTTTTAAATTTCATGAGTGTACATCGAGCAGGTTCTCGGATGTCACATGTGGACGCATTAAGTCGGGCTCACAATATTTTAGTTTTGAGTCTAACACTTTTGAAAGGGTATTAGCACTTAAACAAGCTAGCGACGTAAAAATTAAACAGATTCGCGATGTGCTAGAAGTAGGAGAAAGTAAATTCTTTGAACTGACGAATGGGTTATAGTTTATAAGAAAGGGGATAATTTGAAAACGCTTTTGTTCTATGTTCCAGAATGTATGGAAGAAAACGTGATTAGAACTGGTCATGATGATTTAGGGCATGTAGGGGTAGACAGGTGTTTCGAATTTATACATGGAACCTATTGGTTCTCGAAAATGCGTAGTAAAGTTAAGGAGTATATTGCTAATTGTTTATGTTGTTTAGCATTTTCTCCTGACAGCGGGAAATCGGAGGGGTTATTACACTGTATAGATAAGGGAACTATGCCATTTCAGACAATACACATTGATCACGAACCGCGAGGATATAAATACATTTTTGTTATTATTGATGCGTTTACAAAGTTTGCCAAGTTATATGCATGTAAGACGACGCAAGTGAGTGAAGTTTTAAAGCACTTATATCGTATTTTGATAGTTACAGTCAACCGAAGAGAATTATTTTGGATCGAGGCTCTTGCTTCATGCATTTGCTGATTTTGTATTAGAAAAGTTGATTAAACACGTACTTATCGCAGCACATACCCCGCGTGCAAATGGCCAGGTGGAGAGGACGAATAGGATTATTACGCCTATGTTAGCCAAATTGTGTGATGCAACGGATAAATGTGTCATTACTTAATTAAAGTGGAATTTGCTCTGAATAACACTTTTCATAGAGCCTTAGGAAGTAGTCCGAGTAGGATTTTATTCGGTATGGATCGAGTAGTTGAAGTGAAAGATTCCTTAAGAATTTATTTAGAATCCAACTAGGATGTGTGTAGGGATTTGTTAAAAATTAGGGACGACGTTTGTCAAAATATAAATCAAATTCAAAGGAATAACGCGTTAGCGTACAATAAATCACGTAGGGAAGTTAACAGTTATTCTGTCGGTGATCGGGTTTTAATTAAAAATCACGACGTAACCCCTGGTCATAATAAAAAATTGATACCAAAATACAAAGGTCCTTATGAAATTAAGGAAATACTAAGCAGAGATCGATTTGTGATGGGTGATATAGATGGGTTTCAGATGTCATAAATTCCCTTCAAATCCATATATGCACCCGATCATATGGGACCCTGGAGTCAAAATTGATTCTTTTGTCGTGTGACGAAGTTTATAAATGTTTGAACGTATTCTTAGGTTAATATGTAATTAGGTTAAGTATTTGTCCCGCCAGTGTTGTGTGCGTTCGAACAACAGATGTCGCCACTAACGTTGCCCCCCCTCCATTTTTGACCTCATGCGCCACGGGATCTTTTCCGCAACCTTTTGTGCGTGTAGATGCGTTATCGATGGTGCCATTTTATGTACATGGTGAAATGAAGGAACTGGTGTAAATCTGTGTGTATTTTTGTAATCCCGCAATATTTCGAAACTGGGTGTTTACATTATAAACAATCGACGCGGCATTTGTTGAAATGTCGCGCGGGTGTTGCCAAAGTCCCCCTCTTCCGCGAGCGTAAAACGATTCTTTTTCGTTCGATTTACTTTTGCTCCCACATTTTTTACTTTTAGGCCAGCATATATCGTTTTAATGCCGAGTTGATCTGAGAATCTACGATTAATCATAGACAAAATATAATAAACTGTACGAAGTTATGCGTGAGAATCACTACAAATTATTCTTAAAAAATCAAATCTTATTTAAATTGTAGAATCTAAATATAAAGCAAAATTTTCTTGTAGAACTGGAGTAAATCTGTGAAAGGTTATTTGTTTAATTCAATATGGCATTTCAATGCGCTGTCAGATAACTGTCAAACACCTTTAAAAATGGCATAGAATTAGATGGATTTTATCATTGAGTTATAGTATTTTAATATAGTTTATACATTTAATTGATTTGTAATGTACAGTCATGCCAGCATTTAGTCGTGTAGTGAACTGTGGCAGTAGTGGAAGTCGTGACGGTATTAAGTTTTTCAGAATCCCTGTTATTTGTAATTTTAAACATAAATTGAGTTAAAATACTCTTTCACAGATTCTATAACTAACTTAAATAAAACGACCACTAAAAGTACAAAAAATCCAGATAAATTACTCACATTCAAATGAAAACAAAGGTTTGTTTGCCCTACAGACGCCATTTTGGCAAAAGCGTTGAAATGCCTTATTGACTGATTACAATTATTACAAACTTGCCAATATCTATGTTATTTTTTCACACATAAAGTTGATTTTTCAGTATAGAATAAAATGATCAAAGTGCAGAAGACCTGGAAATTTCCGCAAAATACACTAAATGCACATTTTCTGTGTAGTTTGTTGCTTTTTTTAAGCCGACACCAGTTTAAAAAGTAATCGTAAGTCTTTTCACATATTTTTCTCGATTTAGCAAATAACAAATCCGGAACCACGTTATCTGCTACCTCTTGAATACCGGGAGGAGTATTAGAAAGTTGTTCATTATCAGTTTCCATGTTCACTGATTTTGAAAACTTTGTAATTTAAATTTTTAAACGACGTTTAGGAATGGCGGTAAAGAAGAACATTTTATTCTTAATTCTTGTAAGCTACCCTAGAGGTCGCGACCAGTTTACGTTCGTAAATATAATTTATTTTAATTAATTTGTTGTTGTTTTGGAGGTATTAATTTGTTTGTTAATCTAAACTTATAACTACTATTAATTTAAGGTTTTTTGTATGTATTAAAATTAAAAATAAAACATGTAATTAAAAAAGTAAATCTGTATGTACACAGGTGTAAAATCATTTTTCCACGACATACCTACTTAGAAAACGGACGTTTTACAAATAGTGAGGAAAATTTGTATTTCTCACTAGCGAGGAAAATAATGCCGTGTTACAAAAATGCTTCTTTAAAAAATGTAAGAATGTGTTATTAGAACTATATGCGCCTAGTACTTAGTTAAACAATTTAATTTAGTATTCAATCAGGTTTGTTTAATTTAATATCTTATATTTCCACTCTTAGAAATTGCTACCCTACATTTATTGGTTAGATTACGTAGCTGCGCTGTGACAGATTGAGACCACGCCGATACTACAGAATACTGTTCTCCCCTGCAATAGAAAAACCTAGTAACTTGAGTTACTATCTTTTACTTTCGTTTTCATTTTCGTAATTTACGCATCAAGATCTACCTTTGCTATTTTTAACTTTTAAATAGGCCTTATATTGTCTGAAATATTATTATTACAATTTTAGTAAGTTTAAATAAACACAAAGTTTTTGGTTGTAACTAAAGTTACATGAACCATTTAGTATATTGTATAACACAAATGCTATATTTCTATTGTAAAAGCTAGTAACTTGACTAACAAACACCGAAGTTTTTTTGTCAAATATAAAACCTAGTAACTTGACTAAACTAACAAAAATAGTTTATTTTACAAATATAAATCAAAGCAAGTAAAGTTACAAGATTACTGTATAATCCATTTTCAAATTTTATCCCTTAGTAAATCGATTTGCATATAGAAAATTCTGCGGGGTGGGGTAAATATCAGGTCATCTTACGCAGGTATTACATAATTAATTTAGCTCAGTAACGATTTACGAGCCACAGGGTGCACTACGTTTACTTTTTAATTTTTAAAACCTGTAATATGGCTACTAGAACTAAAAGATTAATCCATTTGGCTTTACAAACGAGGTATGTATATTCTTATGTTTTTATTATGCATGCATTATTATTCGATTGCACACATTGGGTACTCAAACTTAGGACTAAAAACGTGCTAAAACCCAATTTTTAAAATTCTTTAAAATTAAGAGTAGTCTGTTATGTAAATAACATAAAGTATTTTTAGCAAAGAAACAAATTTGGATGCCCACAATAATGAAAACTTAACTGTCGACCATCCTGATAAACCAGGACCTGAACACATTACAGAAAAAAATATCCCGGATTTGTCGAATATGGTAAATAAAAGGTAAGTAAGTAGTTATACTTCACTAGGTACTTAGTTTTTAAACATTTTGTACAAATTATTTTTACTAAGTAGTTCTTTATTTTAGCAATAAAGAAAATTTTGATGACCTGCATGACTCTTATGAACCTGCTGACGATTCAGATTTGGATCCGGATTTTGATCCCAATAACCCTGATCCCTCTACCAAAAAGAACTTCCCCAGTTTTTTAATGAAAAGGACTTCGTCTTTCCAGAAATAAGTCAAACGAATTCCATTCAGCGTGGCCACAAGAAAAACAGATTAATTGACTACAAAAACTGGAATGAAGTTTTTCCTAGTGCAGAATCTTGGGAGACGGAAAGCTTACTGAACAAACCCAAGTATTTAGACAAAGCGTTTAAATATTGGAATAGCTCCATATTTCAACCAAAGCCTAGCACTAACGAGCTAAATCAACCTGTTCCTTCTGGTGTACGAAAAAATAAGTCTGAAAATAGAAAAGTTACCAAAAGCCCTAAACAGAAAACTAAACAGTCCTCGCTGAAACCGCCATGTAAAGGAACATGCAGAAAAAAATGTTTTCTAAAAATAAATGAAAAACAAAGAGGATACATTTTTAACTATTATACCAAATTGAATTATGCGAATAAGCAATTGTTTTTAAATAAATACATCAATAAAAATTTAGTTAAATATCGAAAGGTAGATGCCGAGAAAAACAAACAATTTACTGCTACCTATTCTTTGCCAATAATTAACGAAGAAAGTGAAAGTAGTGTAAATCAAGAAATTATAACAGTCTGTAAGCCGATGTTTCTCCACACTTTGGGATATAAAACAGATGGGGCCATCACATGTTTTTACGAAGAACTTCTAATGATCTTCCTAATCTTAAAGATCAAAGGGGAGAGAAGCATGCGAAACAAATAAAAGAGACCCGTGACAAAAATTATGATAATATAAAAAACATATCGAAACCTATCATCCACAGGTATCACATTATAATCTAGCCCACGCCCCTAACAGAAGATATCTTTCCTCCGATATAACAATTCATGACATGCATAAGGATTATAATAGCAAAAATGTTCCTATATGCTACGAAACTTACAGAAAAGTTATAAAGGAAGAAAATATAGGGTTTTCTACGCCAAGTCAGGATGATTGTGGCCAATGTTCTATTTTTAAACAACATTCCCACTCTGAAAATGAAATTGAAGTAGTTCCAATTGCTTCGGAAGAAGAGCCAATATCCCCAAATCAAATTCTGAAAATACTTGCTCTACTTGCGAAAACTACAAAATTCATAAACAACGCTACACAGTTGCACGGAAGATGTATAATGAAGATGTCACCACCAGTATTGACAGCAGCACTGAATTATATGCCGTGGATATGCAAAAGGTATTAATTATACCCAAGATGAGTATAAAAATTCCTTCTTTGTTAGCCGGCTCGTCGTCTTTCATGAAACTTTTGCTAATTTAAAATCCGAAAAGTTTAACAAGTGTATACTTTGGAATGAAGCAATAATGGGAAGAAACGCTCCAGATGTTGCTTCAGCATATTACAACGCTATTGCCAAATTGGATGCTGAAACCCAGCATGTAGTTTTTGGGCCGACAACTGCACTGCCCAGAACAAAAATTGGGTTTTATTTACTGCTTGCCTAATTTTTGTAAATGAAAATTGGGGCCCAGAATCAATAACATTTAAGTATTTTGAGCCGGGTCATAGTTTTATGAAACCAGATTCAATTCATGGGCAAATTGGTCGAAGATGGAATAAGGAAAAAGAAGTATTGGATTTTGAAGACCTGGAAATTTTAATAAAAAAATCAAATAAAAAAAATTTGGTGATAAGCCTTAGAGCAGAAGATTTTAGAAGTTTTGAAAGCGGATGCATACAGAGAAAAAAAGATACAAATATCCCAAAGTTAAACGATATAAAATCTGCCCAATTTAGAAAAGGATCCCGAAAACTTTTTTATAAGGAAGAACTTGAACACCTCGAATTTAAAGAAGCATCCATTTTAAAACCCAAATTTAAACTTGAACTTCCTCCAAAAATATCTTTTAATAGGGGTGTAAACACAAAAAGAAAGAGACAATTTTAAAAGAATTACTACCACATATGCTCCCAAGGAAACAAATTTTTTGGCAAGATTTGCCTAGCTCAGATAGCACTGAGGATTTGGGAAAATCAAGTACCTTAGAGTTTTAAGTAATCATATTTTTAAAATGTTACGTTTGTTTTTCGTTTGTTGACTTAGCAGGTCAGTTTTGAGTTTAATTGTTTTTGAGAAATATATTTGCGTTTTCTTGTTTTTTTGTAAGTTAAATTCAGTTGGGGTAATTTTGTACTATAAATTTTCCTACATAATATTAAGAAATAAATTATTTTGTTTTGTAAATAAATATATGGTCATTTAATATTCCCATAAATAAAATCCCGTGATATTTATCCTAATAAAAAGCAGATTGGCAGTAAACATAGCAAATTCATTTAAAATTCACGATAAATGTGTCAAATTCCGTTTTATTAGGATAATGTCGCCTAAAAAGTTACTTGATTTTACCATAACTTAACACTGTTTTTGTCAAATAACATCACTTACGTCATTTAAATTAGTCAAAAGCAGAAATAAAGATATAGCTACTTGACTTAATATCTTTTACATTTTTTACAAATCTTGTTATTTATAATATAAATCGACTTAATGTGATTTATATTATGCATGTAAGTAGAATCAGATATAGTAATACAACTTACTAACTTTTACTATTGTTTTTTCACTGAGAAGACAAAACTAGTAACTCTAAAATATTAAATAACACATTTTCTTTTGAACGTATCCAATTTTCCACACAAAATTCAAAATCTACGGAAAAAATACATAGTATCGGAAAATTACAGAAATGCAACACTTTAATTATTCAAATATAGTATCTATTCTAATTTTAAACTTCTATACTGAGAACTAGACAAATTTAAGTTACTAGGTTTTACTATTGTAGGGCAGTGTAGCGAGACTATTGGTTTCGTTAACAATATTACTTCTTTCATTAGGTTGTTTTTTTGGGGAATGTCGTGGAAAACATGTTGTGTCTAACACATGAGGAAAGCCTTTTTCCACTCTTACTCTAATGCCTCCTCGCTACGCTCGTGAGGCAACTCGAGCTCGGGTGGGAAAAAGAATCGCTTTCCTCACTTGTTGGACAAATAACTATTAAACCTCAGGCTTAAAGTGTTACTTTACAGTATTGCTTAGAAACCGTCGCATAACTCCTCATCTTTTTCATAAGATGTAGAGTAAAAAATTATCGGTACACAGTAGGGCAAAAGTTTCATGTATCAGTTTCTTTAATGAATTCTTACGTATTTTGTAAACTACATTAACACACCTGAAAGGCCACTCATGATTCGGCATATTAGTTTCAAGTCTCAACTATTACAAAATTACACTTCCGATTTTTCTTAAGAGTGTTGGTACATGTCGGTTTTCAACTTTCGCAATCGACTACAGAAATCAAGACAGAAACACTAACAAAATATTATTATGCTTATTTAAACACTTTTTCTTGAGTGTGATCTATAGTGCCACGTCCAATTATTTTTGTGTTAACATCGGTAGTCGCACTTATCACAGCTACTCTCCTGTGTGTCTGTACATGTGAATTTTCAAGCTTCCTAATCTATTACAGCAATAATCACAAATATTGCACTTAAACGGTTTTTCTTCAGTGTGTATTCTATTGTGCCGAATCAAATCACTTTTTTTGCAACAGCTATAGTTGCACATTTCACAATTGAAAGGCCGCACTCCTAAGTGTTTGTACATATGAGTTTTCAAACTTCCCGATGAACTACTGCAAAAATCACAAACATTACACTTAAACGGTTTATCTTGAGTATGTGTTCTATTGTGGATTTTCAAGTTGTTTAATTGATTATTGCCATAATTACAAACATTACACTTATACAGTTTTTCTTGAGTGTGTGTTCTATTGTGCCGAATCAAATTACTTTTACTTTTACACCTGTAGTCGCACTTATCACAGCTGAAAGGCCGCTCTCCTGTGTGTTTCGACATGTGGATTTTCAAGTTTCCGGTTTCACTACTGCAATAATCACATACATTACACTTATACGGTTTTTCTTGAGTGTGTTTTCTATTGTGCCGAATCAAATTACTTTTACTTTTACACCTGTAGTCGCACTTATCACAGGTGAAAGGCCACTCATCTGTGTGTTTGTACAAGTGAATTTTCAAGTTTCCTGAATGATTACTGCCATAATCACAAATATTGCACTTAAACGGTTTTTCTTGAGTGTGAGTTTTATTATGCTCAATTAAATTAGTTTTATTGTGACACTTGTAGTCGCACATGTCACAGCTGAACAGCCTTTCTTCAGAGTGTTTACTCAAATGCTTTCTCGAAATTTTGGATTTCTTACAAACGCAGTTGCGACTTGACAGTTTCTCCAAAGTCATTGTGCTTTTAGACTGATAACCACAATCATGACATTCAAGCACATTTTTTTCCATAGGAACATTAAAGTGTACCTCCTCATGGTTCCGTAATGAGAAATTATCAAATGTAGTATAACTACACAGATTGCATTTCAATAGATGAGTAAATATGTGATTGGTTAATATTTGTTTATCACTTGTAGAGTAATTACATTGGTAGCAGTAGCACAACATATCTGATTCTGTAAATTCTTCCACGCACTCTGATATGTCCGTGTTAAAGAACACACATTCTTCTTTAATAATGTGTTCGTTTTTAAGTTCAACTTCGATAGACTCTTCTTTGATTGTTTTTAAATAATTTTCTTCATTAAGAGGTGAAGAAAAGTTTGTCAGAAATGATTGTGAAAGATTTATATTTTCTATAATGTTTTCGTTGTGCATCAATGATTGGTGTTCTTCATCAATTTTGAGCTTGCATTCGTTGCAGGCAAGTTGGTTTTCATCAATGCTCAATTCCTACAATGTAATTCAAATGTTTAAATAATTTAGTATGATACGATACTTACTGCTTTTATGGGTAATGTTGACAACTTAGTAAGTCGCATTGAATTGTAGCATTGGGAATGCGACAGCGCTTCTGCTTTTATTTTTTTAAAACAAATTTGACATGCTATTGTGGTGTCTGCCATTACTAATGCGCTAATTATTTTTCCAACAATATTGATGCTTAGCTTATGTAAGTAGACATTTGAATCCGTTTGAAGGTCATTCATTGTACAGAAATTTCGTAGTGGTCGTTGTACCTGCAAACGTGATTACTTATTTGCATATAGGGTGGTTCTGAAATAGTATGTTTCGTTACAAGTCCGGTAGGTGACTTATTAAAGTACGATTTGTTTTACGGAGGAGGCGACGTAGGAGCTGAGTTTAGAAATAAACGATTGAAATGAATACCAATCGTACAAACTTAAGGAGTCGTCTCGGTTGCATATCCTCAGTTACACACACTTACGGGCGTATTCTGTAACTTATCGTTAATAAGCGAATCACTAGTGAACAATTTTGTTAGAAATTGCAACGACGACTTTTGTAACGATCGTTAATAAACATACTCTGTAAACTGCGTCGTTACGGTTAAGGTATTGAGTAAACGAAGGTTTTTGTTTTGTTACGGTTGGTAATAAATTTTAAGTTTTAGTTGATTTTAGCTAAATTCATACTAGTAACATTTTGTAAAAGTAGTATGAGAGTTTTAATAATAATAATAATAATAATGTGTCTTTATTATTACATTATACAAAATAATACAAATCACAATGCAAATTATTGTTGACAAGACTTACTCATAGTTTTTTTTTTTTAAACCGTCAGAGGAATTTGCCTCTACTATTTATTTATTTTAAATTTAATTAAATTAATTTTCAAATAGAACTTAACAAAATAATAACTCA
The DNA here is from genome assembly GCA_030710515.1 of Abscondita cerata. Taxonomy (NCBI): domain Eukaryota; kingdom Metazoa; phylum Arthropoda; class Insecta; order Coleoptera; family Lampyridae; genus Abscondita; species Abscondita cerata. The sequence continues at coordinate 194,607 of JALBCR010002206.1, forward strand.
ATAATTGAACTTACATATTAGCTCATGTCTATGCCGCCATGCCGCTCTACAGTAATTTATAATTTTTGAAAATTTTTTTGAATTTAAACAGTTTATAAAATCTTCAGGAGTTAGTAACCGTTGAGATAAATACCGCAACCTAAATTCATTAAATATAGGACAGACAGCGATAAAGTGGTATATGTCTTCTTCTTCTTTTTTATTACACAGCGAACAGAGTTTAATGGTTTTTGTAAAATTGTATTTATTTAAGTGTAACATTTCGCCTCTAACTTTAAATATCCAGCTTACAGCTCTTCTATCAATTTCCTTATAAACATAACTATCGTTTATACCAAATGTGGTGAACACTGTTGAGCTTCATATTATGATATTGTACTTTAAAGTTTTGTTTAATTTTGTCAATAATAGTGGTCACATTAATTTGATTAGTTAGTAAATCACTTAAAGAAATGTCATAGATGAAACCATTCAGTGAACCAAAACAGCTTTTGATTGATTATTTATTTTGTTACGATATATGGGTACCTACTGTTAGACAAATTTAAACATTTATGTATATAATTGAAATGCAGCTTAAAAGTGTGAGTAAATATGGGGTATAGGTTAGTTTCTAGGTATAAAATATATTTTGGTGTATTAGTAGGTAAAGACAACGCTTTCTTAATAAAATATCTTAAAAATACCTCCACATATTCATACATTTTAAATCCCCATATCTGTGCTGCATAGCAAAGAATTGCCTTCAATACTGAGTTGAAAATTTTTAATTTTGAACCAAATGAAGCTCTACTGCTTAATATATTATTAAAAATGTTTAACGAAAATTTTGCAGTTACCTCTTATCTACTTATGTGTTTGTGTTTGGTCATCGATAGAGTTTAGTAGTTGGGTCTGATAATTTTTCTGCCTTTGAGGCATACCGCTCGTGTAGCGTTTTTGGTATTAGTACCCTATTCTCAATAATTTCTTTTGGCTTACTTTGGAATTTGCTTTCTTATGGGGAATTATCATTTCGCTTTATGCAGTTTAAATAATATTTGACTCGTTTGTGACCATCTTATCTACGAAGTCTTGACTATCCTTCTAATTTTATTTTTTTTAAGGGGAATCAAATTTTTGTATTTGCCTGTCAGCTCTTGTGGAGCTTATTGTCTTGCTGGGGGGAAACATTTTTAACGGTTAAATAGACCATTTTCCTACAACACATTGTTTAGTCTAAAACTCGCCGAAGTTAGACAACTTACAATACACCGATGTTGAACCGAAGGATTTATCGTCTTTTAAAATATTTGGCAAAAATCCGCCGGAAATACTCCGAAGGTCATTGTGGGAATTTATTAAAACGGCTTATCGGTTTCCGTTACCAATTCTCAACCGCAAGCAGCCATGTTACATTTCTAAACCTCGTGTGGAACTCCTAGTAGTCTTTAGTAGCGCTTGTTCTATTCCATAGGTAAATTCAAGAAATTAAATTGCTGCTCCCCCAAAGAAAGGGCATACTTACAAGTGAATGTTTCCTTACAGAAGCTTTTTTTTTGCTCTTCCTCTTTTTTGGCTTTTCTTGCTGCCGTTTAATCGTGCTCGACAACGTCCACGTCGCCACAAAGTACCGGCACACCTGGTTACGTCCTTGGGTTAAACACGACCATTCCACCATCTAAGAGAGGTGCGGAGGATTAGCTACCGACTCAGACTACACTCAAACGTTCGTATGGGAACCATCTTCGTCGCGGGAATATTTCATCACCTCCAGGGATTCTCTGTCATCAGATCATGTCGTACAATTAGGACTTGAGGACAGCAATACTAAATCGTCTGCATAAGCTAACAACTTTATTCGAGTACCGCTAATGTTTAACCCACCACTCAAACAGTCACCATGGTCGTTTAGAAAAAAAGAAAATAACAGTGGGCTCAACAAGCATCCTTGTTTTACCCCCATACTGGTAGGAAAGCTTTCCGGTAAGCCATCATTGCACCAAACTGAAGAAAAAGTTCCTGAGTATAGATTTTTAATTATATTTAACATTTTATATGAAACTCCCATTACACTGATTTTATATAAGAGTGCATGCCGATCTACATAGTCAAAAGCGGAGGAGAAATCAACAAAGAAGGCATATCATCAGTTGGTGAAGGGGAACTAATATCTTCCGTTATCTCTAAGTCGGTTTCTAAATTGTTTTCTTTAATCAGTTCTGTGTAATGAGTAAATGTTCCATCAATGACAAGTCCATTTCCTCTGATCTTGCTATCACGACCTGATTTCTTCAACTTTATGTGAATACTATACAACTTTTTACGAGTAATTTGGGTATTTCTATCATAATCCTGAGTCACTGAAATTTTACTTCCTTTCAATTTAGAGCCATTTCGTAAGACTTCCCACTTTTGAATGTTTGCTATAAATGAAACGATCACTGGCCTTGCCTTCTGTTTAAATTGTTCTAATCTCTTTAATAGTTTAAATTAGACCTCTATCCTCACATTTAAGACTTTAGTACACAGGTCGATTACACTTTTTTGTAATGATTCTGATGTTCCGTTATTCACTTCTTGTAGCCCAAAAAATATGATATTGTTTCTCCGAATATTGGCTTCAATGATTCTCTGCTGTTTTAAGCTGGAATTTTCTCTTTTTATTTCAACTATTTGTTTTCTTTGTTTTTCCAGAAAAGGTAAGATGTTTAACGCACTAATTTCGTTTTTTACAGTTTGCTTAATTTCTTCTTTTAAATCTAGTTTGAATTTTTCTAATATGTTCTCTAATTTGGAATCCATGTTAATGAATAAATATCGAAGTAAAAAACTGTAAATATCTTTTTTAGATTTTTTCCGATTGGAAATCTAGTATTAAAAAGAAAGCCCAGGAAAGTCAACGGTCACAATTACAGACCAGAAAAACCACTTTCCGATCTACACTGAGAAAAATTTCTTACACAATATCTGAATTTCAGATATTCTTTATATGAAATTCAGATACTCCGTGGGACAACAAAACGTTTTTAAATTATATCAGAAGGAGGTTATTTAATATGAACATCTTAGATTTGTAATAACTAACACTTTTTACGATACCACCAGAGTTTTTAGACTATTAGTTTGAACAACTCGTTTGATACACTTTATATAAACGCGCATTAGCTCTAAATTACCAGTGTTTTAATAATATATAAACCGTTTTATAATACCAAATATAAAGTAAAATTGAATCAAATGTTTGGTAATATAGAATTAATTAGTTTGTTCTATATAGCTTAAATAGCCTAGGCCAATAGATTTAAATATCCCGTCGTATATACTACAATGGATATCCTACAAAATTCACTACCCTGCAATATACATTTAGAATCCGGGTTCGTATCAACTGAAATACTCAGTTTACTTAAATTGTATATTTTGAAAAGTTGATTCAAATATTCGTCGTATACGCACATAAACGATAACTCATCAAATATTACATTGCGACTTTCAGCGCAGCAGCTAAAGATTGTGGTGATTTATAAAATTTGGATGTATTGTAGCTAGAATACAAACCTCTAGCAATAATGAGACATAAGATAAGTAATACCATTAATCTTCAACACAAAACTTCAACATATGCGATTAAATCCGTACGTAATTTAATCATGACCGGTGGTGGAAAATAAATAAAAGATACATGACCGTAATTTTAAATTTTATTTAAAATAAAAAAATTCAATCCGAATAATAATATAATAATGTATAGGTAAGTATAAAATATTAAACAAAATAATGAAATACGTAATATACTAGGTGTACATAAAATACTAAACAATAAAACCAATCTGCTCTTACTATAGGTACTATATAAATCTACTTTTGTAAAAGAAAATATTTGGTATACTTAGACATGAGACTTAGGCATTTTAGAATACGGTTATGTATTTTTTCCGTTACTATGATTGAATAATTTTAAAGGTTTATGAAAGAACAAATCAGAATGCAACACATAGTTTTCATTGCACGTTTCACTGACTTCAAAACTAACAAAATGTTCATTAAATAAAAGTATCTCCACTTTAAAGCAAATAAAGCACACCTCGTTAGCATTATTAACCAAAATCTTTTGAATTTTTGAAAACTGTGGTTTAGATCTATCAACACTAATATTAATGATATGATCTACTTTATATGTAGTATGATGAATAACAACTTTGTTTACAATATTGGCAGTCGAAAATCTTTTAGCTATTGAAATTCCAACTAAATCTGTAAAATATGGAAATTCTTCTAGAATAGTACTACTTGCATAAGTTGAACTTTTAGACTGTTCTACTCGATAGTTAAAGCCTTCTTTCGATAAAAATCTTTCACACATTTGCAATTGATGTTTAATAGCCAAAGTTTTAGTAATATTTACTCTAGAAGCGACTACATTTGCGGATAATTTACTTTGTCTATGTTTTGATTCAAATCTAAAAGACGATAATGAGTTTATAGGTCCAATTGTTTTCAAAATTCTGGGGTAATGAGTAATAAAATGATGTTTAGGTTTTAAGTTCTCCTTAAAAGGTCCCGATATAGTTTATGATGTTGAGAAATATATATCTCTAACAATTCACAGTCAGATTTTGAAATCTGTTTGGATATAATGATAGACAACATTTTCCTTAGGATGATATACAATGACCAGTATTTATTAGAAACAGGAATATAATGTCCAAGCAGTAGCCCAGTATAGAGAATAAATGTTTTGGATTCAGATGCACTCATTTTGATATGTTGCTTTTTGATGTGATCATTATTGAAAAGTGGAGGTTTGTTTGAAACTGTATCCCCAAATTCAACAGAGCGAATTTCGGAATTTAAAGTTTCAACGTCAAAATAATTATCGATCAAAATAAATTGATTTAAAATGTGTACAATATCAAAAATGGCTATACCCTCAAATATGTCATGCATTACGTCTACTATATAATTCTCCGTAACAGAAAATGAATCTATACCACTCCACACAGAGGGGATTTGATTCCTGTTAAAGTGACATTATTTAATTTTAAATCGTTATTATAGTTTTCTTGTGTTCTTAAACAAGACACGTTTTCTTTGTTAACAGTTGCATTTCTGATTTGGAACACTTGCAAAATCTGCAGTAATGATTGGCCGAAAAACTTTCAGTAAAACCCAACATAGTATGAATCCCTAAATTGTCCCCCAAAATAAATGGCATGCAGAAAAATAACTTATATTTCTTTTCCATAACATTTATCTCAATCCCATCAGTTTCTAATTTTTTGATTTCAATAATTAGTTCACGAAGTACCGCTTTGGGTCCGTAATGTTTTAAGTCGTTGCTATGAAATAACAAGGATAAGAATATATTACATAAAGTTGCTTGAAACATTGGCGGAATTGTGGGTACAAGGTAATAAATAGCACCTAGCTTATGCAATTTAGCATGCGAGCCAAGAGGATTCCCTATTTCATATTCATCAAAATAAAATACTATAGGAAAAACAAACTCATTATCAAGTAATAAGAATTTTTCAATCTTATTTTTCCAAAAATCTGTTTGTATAAAATGGGTTATTGTATCACCTCGTAAACGTCCCATACTTAAGCCATTCATGTATGTTAAAGTTTTTTTAAGACATTTGGAAGTTGAAAAAATAACGTAAAACTTCACTGGGAGGGATTAAATGAGCGAAATGTTTAATTGTTTCCTTTGACGACTTATTATGATTTACATTTTCTGCAATAAGAATTTCTACGGGACTAATGTAAATTTTAGATTTTTCTAAATATTTCAATCGCAAGTGGTCTGAATCGATATCATCAAAAACATTAAGTAATGAATTAAACATAGCATTAATTTTTGTTGAATGAGCAGATTCTACTTTATATTCTCTAATTAACGTTAACACTGAATCTTTAATAAGCGTTAGTGGTTCCTGAATTAGATGTTTCGTATTTTCTATGATGTTTTGAGTGTCTTTTCTATTAAAACACGAATTTCCATAAAGTTTACAAAAATAAGATGTTTTTGACGCATTAAGTAAACTTTGAAATTGAGATAAATCTAAACACAATCTATCAGTTTTGAAATGGGCTCACTAGTATTACTGTGTTTGTCATAATATGTATCATCGTTAATTTCAACATTTTTTTAAGATTATTTTCAATAGCTTCAGCATCACAAACAGGATGAGTTTTAAATGCTTTCTGTATGAATTCAAACAAGAAAAATTTCTACAACAATTGTTTTCAACGCACTGGTATTTTTGGTTTTCAGTGCAATTATGAATTAGTTTAAGATGGGTTAAATAGTGTCTAATGTTTTCAAATTGTTTAAAACAGTAAAAGCAGGTTGGCATTTTGTAAGTATACAAAAGTTAATGTTAATATGAGGTAATTGTATGATTTTGAACTTAATCTTGAAGTAAGTAAGGTCTTAAATCTGCAATAAGAGTCGCTGCAGAACTATTCCTACACTTCGCGTCGAAAATCATGGATTCCAAAAAATACCACAAGTGTTGGCATTCTATTGGATATTTAATATTTAAAGCGTGAAAACTCTTGTATAATATTTCAACCGCTCTAAGAACAGAATCGAATTTATAACTTACGTCGCCCAGATAGACTCTGTATTCTTCTATCATATTTAGAGGCCCAATCATAAGACCAAATGGTTGAAGAGTAGAATTAGCCCATGCCAACTTTCGTTTTCTTCTTAACAAAATTTCATTCAGGTCTTCAATTTTCTAAAAATATTGATTTATAGAAGTAATATCATTAACAAATAGAAGAATATACCCTGTGTCTCTGGCAAGACGCAACATAGGACTTTTACTATAGAAAAATTTGAATTGATCTACTAGTGCCATGCAATTTTTTGGATGACATATACGTTATAATGCGCTGTACGTTATGGCACCTTTTAGAGTTAGAAAGAGATACCAAGTTTAGAACGTCGAATCTTCATTCAAATGTAAATTATTTGTTGACGTTTGTAAAGAAAATGAATTTACTTATGCAAAAGCATTCGTTATGTTCACTTTCATATAACCATTATAAAATACAAAATAGGGTTAAACAATGTTTGTAAAATTCTAAAACGGTACCTGAACATTTATTTTGTTGTAAACGTCAAGATTAACTTACATCTCTTTCTAACTTCAACAAAATACAGAAACGAATAGCTTATACGTAACCCAAAAAGTTCCACAGCACTAGTAGATCAATTCAATTTTTTTCCATAGTAAAGTCCTATGTTGCGTCTTGCTAGAGACACACGGTATATCAATAGATATATAATCGAGTTTCTCTTAAAATTAGAGTAATCAATAAAAACTACCATATTATTTTAACTACGCTAGAATTTGATGTGTTGTTATACTATAGAAACTTACGTTGACATGAAAAAAAAAGCTTTCTTGAATTTCTGTCCGACTTGGTCGCCAATTGAAATCTTTGCTCCTTTTCAATGTGACAGGTGGTATTAGAAATGGAAGTGTTAAAAGTGCCACAACAGACGAATCTAAAACAGTTTGCATATAATAATTCAAAATAGTAAGAAGTGACATATTATGCGCATGCTAATTACTGAATTTCTACAATATTATTTTTGTAGATATTAAAATGCTGCAGTTACTTAAAAATATCAAAATGTAGGTATTACATATATAGAAGAGGTATGTTATCTTAGTATCTGTGTTATGACATTAAGTTCACACTAATAAAATCTGATAAAACCAATTTAAAATTTTAGGATTTTGTAAATCCTCACCTATATCAGTTGCATTCTCAATGACTTTTACTTTTCGCTGATCTGCTTCTTTCAAAATTGCACTTGATAATTTTGGCCACTTCAAATAAATGTTATCAATTGTGTCCGGGTGTTTTCATTGAAATCGGTATTAATCTAAAAATATAACTCTTGCTTTGATTTGCTGTATCAAATAGAATAAATATCTTACAAGTTCGGATCCAATGTTTGTCTTAAGTACGGGTACTTCGTCGAATATTTCTTCTATAGAATAATTTTTGAAAATATCCTTTCTGTAATTATATGTAGACTCCCATAATTCCAAAACTCTAGTTTTTGGTTCGACAATCGTCTTCAGCAGTTGGTAATTTAGTTCTTGGTCTAAAACTAAGTAGAATCAATATTCAAGTAAACTATAATAACGAATTTCAATTTCTACAATCCACGATCAACAGATTGTATACGTACCACTTTGATCTATGAAATCATTTCCTGATGTTGAACAGCTAGGAGTTAAGGACTTGGGTATCTCAGTGACTCTCAAGGCATTACGAACATTATGATATATTGACCATAATCGTCCTTTAGGCGCTTTTTGGACTATTTGTGGTTTTTTTTGTAGGGAATGTAATAAATTTCTTTCCTTTCGTTAGGGAACAATCTTATGATTTCATCTGTCGCTTCCTCAAACATCCATGTGGCCTTAGAAATACTGAAAATATACAAAAGAAGTCTATTCATCTGAAATTATGAAGTATAGAGAACTAAATTATGTTACCCATCAAGTTCAAATTTGATTTAAAAATGTTGTCTTTTAGTGCACGTTCGAAATAATGACTTAATTCATAACAAAATTTTCTCAAAAATAACTTAAAACCAATTTTATTTTTCTCAAATGGTATTAAAAATTAATAATTCTTACTTGTCTATATGCTCCAAATGGATAAATCGATTAACAATTTCCTTGCATAATTTTTTCTGGGTAAGTTGTTCCGATAGCTTAAATTTTTTGAAAAGATAACACAAATCGCCCATCGACTGAAGATTGTAAAAAGTTTCCAAACCCTAAAATATAATTATTCATGCAATTGGGAAATTTAACATTTGTTTTACACAATACAATGTACCTATATTAAAGCACTGAGTTACAAAAAGAAAACGACTAACCTCGGGAAAAGAAGTTCTTTCTTCTTTTTAGGTTCTTCTTCAAGTGGCGAAGGAGTACTGATTTACGTGACCTTTTTTGATTAATAGGTGGAGTTTCTGCTATTGTATTCGTAGAACTAGTCATGCAATCACTAAGGAAAGACTCAATTTCCGAACCAGCAGAAAAACTGTACTCTCCTTCGACAAGATCATCAGTCTCATTTAAATTAACAAGTGCTATTGGTTGAATCTATAAATTAAAAAAGTTTAAACTTGTTCAGTATTCGACAAAAGGTCTGAACTGTCATAATTTAAATTTTTCTCTACTGTTTAATTTAACAAAATGTCAAACTGATTTGAAACATTTTAAACAATTTTGAGAGTTATAGGGTCTCGTGTCGAAGTAAAGACTGTTTTCAATTAAACCCTGTGAAAATAGGGCCCCTATTCACTTGTGACTCTTAAAATTCAAAAATGTAAACAAGAACTCATTAAAAAAATTACTATTGTATACATTGTATACATAAAATGTATTGATTACGTAAAGATATAGCTCGTAAAAACCACACATATATTTTTTATTAATTTTCACTCATAAACAAATAAACTGGGGGTCATAAAAACTTACATTTGTTTTTGGATCTTCGACAGTATCCGTAACGGAAGAATGTGATTTAAGATAATCTCTATATTTTTTTAGAAATTTTAGCCGTGGCCCGACTTTAGGGATCAACAATGTTATTGTAGCTTCGTCGAGAATTTTGAATGATTCCTCATCTATTTCTTCCTCTGCAATTAGTAAATACCAAAAATTCAGTAGGTACTTGGCACATTTAACCAAAAATTTAAAAACTGTTAAAGATGTAAGATAGTTATATAAATGACCCTATATTTGGAAAATGCATATTTTTTATACAGTTTTATTATGACGTAACGTTTAGTTATGACGGGAACGTCTTCGCTAGTTTTTTTATGGTAACAATAATTTTCTAATTAAGTCTTCGTAGGTACTACTTCCTTAAATAATGACGTAAAGATATTCGTAAAACCAATGGTAAAACTAACATACAATTTTTTAGTTAATTCACTTGGAAAAATACAAACTTATAATAACCTTAAAATATAAACATTTCTCCACTGACAGCAAAATTATTGACGGTATCATTTCAAAAACAAAAAATAAGCATTACTAGACTGTATAATTATTGTAAAAACAGCAAACTAAAATGTTTTGGTTTTGATCATCTCATTCGTGCTTCGCTGGTGAAATTGTTTCGGGTATTCTATAGAACGTTTGGTTAATGGAATTGTGGGGAGTCACATTACGCATTTATCGTAATTAACAAAAGGTTTCTTTTCACTGAACAGAGGGTATGTGTGACTGCGTCAGCAAACAGAAATTGTTCATTTTGATAAACTTGTGATTGTTAGTGAATTGTCGTTTTGATATCATTTTTGTAAAAGTCTGTATTCTTTACCTAATACAACAAAACACAACGCTCAGTGCCTTTTGCTTTTGAAAATTGAACGTAAAATCTTGGACCATAAACAATTGCAATGGCGCACTTATGTGAGAATGTGAATTTGTATGTGTGGCTATGGATATTATTAATGCGTTAATACTTACACTCGTTATATACTTACTTAAAAATCGTTCAACGTAAATATGACGGTCATCGTCTTCAAAAAGTCTTTCAAAAATCCATATCACTCGCACTTTTTACAAATGCACCACCGAAAAGCGAACGTGACTGAGAGCATACAGATGTCAGATTGCATCAGAAAGCTACGCCAGAAGCAAAACGCGCCATCAGCAATTTTACCAAAGACAAAATAACCGATTGCGATTTCGTTAATTTTCGTCTGAATAAAATGTTAATAATAAATAAGCAGATATTTAAGTTTAACGTCTCAGTAATACAATGTAAATGAATTGTTGTATTAAGTATATCTGCCAGAGTCTAGAAACATTAGCGATTTCGTCTTATACGATATTTATTTGTGGTGACAAATCAACCTTCTATTCCAAAACCCCAGAAGTTTGAACTCTTAGGTTTTTATCCGAATGTAATGTTTTTTAACTCTAACGTTGCACCGTATAGGTTCTATATGAAATTCAGATACTTATTATACAAGCACGTCTTGTACAACTGGCGTATAAACCTATTTTTCTCAGTGTGTGAAAGGATATTTATTCAATTCAATCATCTGATTACAAACTTGCTAATATCTATGTTATTTTTTACACATAAAGTTGCTTTCAGTATAGAATAAAATGACCAAAGTGTAAAAAACCTGAAATTTTCCGTAAATTACACTAAAAGCACATTTTTCATGTAGTTTGTTGCTTTTTTAAATCGACACCATTTTAAAAAGTAATCGTATGTCTTTTCAATACTTCTCTGGATTTAGCAAGTAACAAATCCGGAATCACGTTATCTGCTACCTCTTTAATAACGGGAGGAGTATTAGAAAGTTCTTAATTATTAATTTCCTTGTTCACTGATGTTGTAATTTAAATTGTAACGGTATTATTTCTCAAATAATTGATTTATAGACCAATTTTTCTTCGTACTCTTCGTAACTGTTGTCAAATATATTCCGAACAATATTTGCCACGTGAACTCGGTGATTCGCTTGTATGGCATAATCGGTGCTACGACTGTCAAAAGTTTATAATACGCTAACCTGTTTGGGGCGTTTGTGCCTCGAATTATTACTCGTGCCTGAACTCGCTCTCGTGAATTATTATTTTATAACTATATTTTGCTATTAATTCTAAATGATATCTATTGTTGTGTCTATGTGTGTTGATCGAAGTCTAATCGTTATAATAATATACATATTTCTATTAACGTACGGTTTGTTTCTGTGTCTACGAGTTCCTAGTGGCTCTAGAATATCTCTTATACGAAATCCTAGGTGGCGCCTTATAAATTCTTTGTGCAGTGTAGAAGCCTTCATTTCGAACGATTCTCAATAAGCCCACGACCACTTCCGAATAAGAGGAGCTGCCGGCAAAGGCCTTCTAGCACTACTACAATTTTGGAGTTTGTTTAGAAATAAACCGTAACAAAATGTTTAAATGACGTTTAGGAATGCCAGTAAAGAAGAACAATTTATTCTTAATTCTTGTAAGCTACCCTCAAGGTCGTGACCAGTTCACGTTCGTAAATTTAAATTTTTTAATTAATTTGTTGTTAATTTGGAGGTATTAATTTATTTGTTTGTTTTTCTAAACTTAGTACAATTAATTTAAGATTTTTTTGTGTATGTATTAAAGTTAACATAAAATATGTAATTAAAAAATAAATGTGGTTCGACTTAGTATTACTAAGAAGTGCCAAAACATTTATATGCACCACAGGTGTAAAGTACTTTTAAGTGTTAAAGTGTTACTTTACAGTATTGTTTAGGATTTCATAAAATGTTGAGTAAAAAATTATCATCACACAGTAGGGCAAAACTTTCATGTATCAGTTTATTTAATGAGTTCTTACGTGTTTTGTAAACTGAATTAACACAACTGAAAGGCCACTCATGTTTCTGCATATTAGTTATGAAGTTCAAGTCTACTACAAAAATTACACTTACGATTTTTCTTAAGAGTGTTTGGTACATGTTGGTTTTCAACTTTCGTAATCGACTACAGAAATACTAACAAAATATTATGCTTATTTAACCACTTTTTCTTGAGTGTGTTTTAACGTGCAGAGTCCAATTATTTTTGTGATAACATCGGTAGTCGCACTTATCACAGCTGAAACGCTACTCTCCTCGGTATTTGTATATGTAAATTTTCAAGCTTCCTAATCTATTACAGCAATAATCACAAAGATCACACTTAAACGGTTTTTCTTTAGTATGTGTTCTATTGTGGACTTTCAAGTTTTTTAGTTTATTACTGCCATAATTACAAACATTACACTTATACAGTTTTTCTTGAGTGTGTGTTCCATTGTGCCGAATCAAATTATTTTTGCTTTTACAGCTGTAGTCGCACTTATCACAGCTGAATGATCGCTCTCCTGTGTGTTTATACAAGTGGATTTTCAAGTGTCCTGATCGATTACAGCCATAATCACAAATATTGCACTTAAACGGTTTATCTTGAGTGTGAGCTTTATTATGCTGAATTAAATTAGTTTTATTGTAACACTTGTAGTCGTACATGTCACAGCTGAAAAGCCTTTCTTTAGAGTGTTTACTCAAATGCTTTCTCGAATTTTTGGATTTCTTACAAACGCAGTTGCGATTTAAAGTTTCTCCAAAGTCATCGTGCTTTTAGACTGTTTAACCGCAATCATGACATTCAAGTACATTTTTTTCCATAGTAACATTAAAGTGTATCTCCTCGTGGCTCCGCAATAAGAAATTAACAAATGTAGTATAACTACACAGCTTGCATTTCAGCATTTCAATAGATGAGTAAATATGTAATTGGTTAATATTTGTTTATCACTTGTAGAGATTACATAGGTAGCAGTAGCACAACATATCTGATTCTGTAAATTCTTCCACGCACTCTGATATGTCCGTGTTAAAGAACACACATTCTTCTTTAACAATGTGTTCATTTCTAATTTACCTTGCTTTGAATTTATCCCCGTGCATCATAATAGTTGAATTTGCCAATTGAAGCGTTGAAATATCAAAGGGTCTAAGTGCCATTTTTAGCAAAATTGAGCTTGTTTCATAGAAAGGTGCCAAATGCCATTCGGAAACAATGTGTGAAAGTGCCACAAAAACTACGTTGTGGTTTGTATACGGTCTTATAGGTGGGACATGTGCTAGTGCCATATTTGTTTCATGGGTGCTAAGTGCCAATAGTACAACAAATTCATTGTTTACATGCATAGAATAAACTTCTGTGAGTGTAGCTAGCTGTGTCCTTCGTTGTGAATGTAATAATTATTTACAAACATGGATAAAGAAAGGCGAAAAAGTAGTTCTGGGTCAGTAGCTGAGGCTCAGAAAAATTTAAAAGTGGCTGGAAAGGTATATATAATTTGAAAAAACAAAGAAGTTGCTGCCAAAGAAAAACCTAACCTAAATGTAACTAGAATATTGTGTAATAACATCATGATTTTATTATTGTGTTATCTATTTTAGGTAATATGTAAATGCAGATTTGCATGCAATAGTCTATCATATGAGACAAGGCTCAAATTATTCAACAGTTTTTATTCCTCTGGCTCATCTATTCAAGGAACATATCTCATGGGACTTGTTTACATAGGAAGAGTGAGAAGACGTAGACATGGAAAATATAATAATCCTGGTGAAAGTCATAGGCAGTGTACTATGCATTACACGGTTCCTAATGGGTCTGGTGATGTTATTGAAGTTTGTAAAAATACGTTCATGAATACTTTTGACCTAAGTAGGAAAAAACTATATACTATTGTAAACAAGAAGAAACTAGGTGAAACCACTTATACTGACAAAAGAAGACGCGTTTGTTCATCTAAATTTACACAGAATGACAGATTAAGAGTTTGCGAGCATATACAGTCTATTCCCAGGGATATGTCGCACTACACAAGAGCCAAATCTAATAAGGAATACTTAAGTCCAGACTTAAACGTCAACAGACTTTATAAAGCTTTCATGGAATTGCATCCAGATAGTTTAGTAACTTATCGGTTTTATCGCAGCGTGTTCTTAAAAGATTTTCCGCATCTTTCCTTTAAACGGCCACGCACTGACACCTGCAAAACTTGCGATCGCTTACACTGTGAAGTCCAGGCTAAGAATGAAAGAAGTACTATTGCAAAACAAGAACTTGAGCTGCATCACAGAAAAACTGAGGTGGCTACAGGATTAATGAAACAACATATTTTACTGTCCCAAGAGCCATGTAGCAATATTAGTGTGGTGTCCATGGATTTAGAGCAAGTATTATTTGTTCCTATTTTAAATCATTCGGAAATGTTTTATCTAAGTCAGTTGTCATGCTACAATTTGTGCATAAACTTAGCAGACAATAAGCAGTCCTACATGTGTGTCTGGCACGAAGATGTGTCAGGAAGGGGTGGCAATGAAGTCTCTTCATGTTGGCTGCGAGTTTTGAATATGGAAATAACACAGAAGAAGAAGCTGATAATTTGGAGTGACAACTGCGCTGCCCAGAACAAAAATGGCATGATTATTTTTGTGTATTGGTTTTTGATAATTTGCGGAATGTTTGAAACTATAGAACACAAATTTCTAGTCAGTGGACATAGCTTCTATAATGCGACCGCGACTTTGCGCTTATTAAAAAGCGCAAAAAAAGAACTAAAGCAATGGTGCCTAATGACTTACATGATGTTATAACATCTAGTACGCATATTTCAAAGTTGTTGGCGTGACTGACGACAGATTTTTTGATGTGCAGTTCTCTGCTGATTCCATATTAAAGTTAAAAAACGCAAATATAAGCAAGGCAGTGTACTTGAAGAATATGAGCCTTCTTATGTTACAAAATCAAAACAAAATTGGAGAAAATAAAAAAAAAACATTTGGAGTCGATGATACCTTATTTAAAGAAAGAAGAACACAAAATGTTTTATCGGAAACTACTTAATATTGATTAAGGCACATAGCTCCTGTCCTAATATTTTCTGGAAAACAATTTTTTTTTGCTCAGTGTTAACATTTTTGTTTAAACTTTTTATAACTGTATTATAACTGGCTTCATTGTTTTTGGCACTTAGACCCTTTGATATTTCAACGCTTCAATTGTTTTAAAATTTTGTTTCAAACTTCAATAAAACCATCGATTATAAATAAAACCACAATGTAATTTGTAAGAAATAAAATTTATTTGCCTCAACACAAGTTATAACATCATATGATACGTTATCATAAAAACGACGTAAGTCAAAGTTCAAAGAAAAAAGTTTAAGCTATTTAAAATCTCTATTTTTTGAAAATCAACTAATTTTGAGGGATTGTAATTATAAAACAATAAAAATTTTATATTAAAACATTTATTCCAAAATTTGTTAAATCTGCAGTACATTAAAAATAAGTTAAATTTTATGAAATTACCCGAAAACTAGTACAATCTTTTCCTGAACGATCTAAACATTGGTATTTTTAAAAAAAAATACGACCAAGTTAAGGTGAATCGGTTAAATACACCCAGGAAATTAAATTAAATACAACTTATAATAAAAACATCACTTTTATGTATTTCCATGTAGTTGTGGTTATTATTTACGTAACTAATTTATTCGCTTCGGACCCAGTTGGAAAAGATGAATCTGCATAGTTTTTCTTTTGAATCGAGAAGGACGTCCTTGGTAGTAATTCGCTTTGCAAGTTGATTCTAAAAAGAGAAAAATAACATATTTTACATTTATTGATAAAGATATGCTGAGTCAATTGTATTTAATTTTAAATATTATTTTTAAAATTTTGATTCTCATTAATTACACTCAACTTTTAGTACATTGTAATTTAAAAAAACAAATAAGTTTGGTTAATGGGCTATTAAATTTGTTTTGATTTTGTTTTTGGGCAAAAACTTACAGTTGGATAAATTAAAAATTATAAATTATATGCGATCAATTTTCAAATAGAATTTAAAAAACTATAGAAAGATAAGTTAATACACAAAACTATTTCAGTAGGAAATAAAAATAATATTAATTTGTTTTATAAGTACCTTCTTTCTCGAATTTTGGCGGCACTGCATTTTTATGTACTTGTTTTCTTTTATTGTTTATAATTATGTCTAACCTTTAAAAATGTTCTTCACAAATTAACTTATTTTCTAAAGCGTCAATATCTACAAGAGCAATTACAATGTTCCCACAATTTTTTTGCCACTCGCTGGCAAATTAAAAAATTAGGTTAGAAAAACGGAAAACAAAAAAGAAATAAAGTTCAGAAAAAAAGAAAGAACAATTAAATGATGAATGAATAGAAATAATAAAGTAAAAGGAGGAAACAAGATATTAAGTAAAATGGTCTAAAAAGAATTTCGGGAAATACAAAGAAAATTTGAATATTTATGCCGAAATATTTACGATGGTAGTGGAAAGTGGTAAAAAAGTAACAGAAATTAAAAAAAAGTTAGTAGAGAATTAGAGATGTTAATGAACAAAGGTACATTGATGGCAAGTGTACTGAAAAAACACAGAAAAATCGGTTACAATTTTTCACCGGAAGCTCAGATAAACAAAATTGTTACGGAGAGTGATTTATCAAACACCAGTTTTCCGATAGGACTCGACCAACAAAATATCACAAGTACAACCAAATCATATTTAAACTTCTAGAATCATCTCCTCGACGATTGGACTTTATCAATGCAAAACTATCAATTCGTATCCGAAAATTCCTAGAAAGTTAATTACTAAATTGCAGTTTTTCAGATTCGGAATAGAAAATTTTACTCTCTCAGGCAGTAGACATTTGAATCCGTGGCGCAATAATTCAAAAAGAAAAATGAAAGAATCCACTCGTAGCAACTACTGCCATCTAATAACACTTCAGCGAGATATGTTGATTAAAAGTTTTTTTCTAAAACACTATGTTCTATTTCCTCTTTTAATTGTAATATTGAAACGTATTTAAGGGAGCAAACCGACAACTTGGTGTCGAAGAAGCGGGTAAAAGGATCTCTACTGACAGCTTAACTCAGTCTTAAAAATTATGCTTTTGTTAAGCAGTTAAGTCTATTGTAACAAGTGTTAGCTTTTGCTGAATTGTTAGACGTTTATTTTATTTTCCGAGCAAACTATTTTATCGTTGCACACTTTCTATACGCTCTTACACGTTTATTGTATCGAGGCAATGTGGAGTTCTGAGTGGATCGCTTGTTGTCCAATGTTGTGTTGTTCCACAGGTCATTCAGTTTTCGTGATATAACATAAACTTTGCATTATTTTAAAATCGTAATCTTCTTTGGCTATGACCTCATTAAATAACTTTTGTTTTTCTGGTTTCCTTGATACAAGATTTCCTCTTAATTGGCGACAATGGCGCACGTTCGATCTTTAACGAGTAATCACGTCTCTATTTCCAAATAGCGAGTGTGTGCGAAAACCCTCGCCGCTGTTTAAGAATTTGGTTATATAAATAAAAGTGAAACGTTTTATCGGATGGAATAAAACAAAGATTAATCTCTTTTTTTTAAGGCTTTGTTGCATCTTGTCGTTAACACTAGTTTAGTGTAATTTGAAATTCTTGGAGTGCCTGCTTAAAAACTACCATATGCGAGTCAGATTCAGTTTGCGCTACGTCATATTTTTTTTTAATGATTGATAGTGATTAGTAATTTTAAGTCGCATTAAAAAAACCTTTTTTACTAAAGAAAACATTTTAAGAAACCGGATTACGTCATTTCTATCGAATTGAGAGGACGGTATATATAAGAAACCAACTAATTAGCAGGAAATTGCTGAAAGAAGCAAACATGCTTAAATTTTTTGAAAGTGAATAAAAAAAATTTCTTTTGCATCAAAATTAATATATTATAATTTTATATCCGAATTATTTTTAATTTTTTTTTGACATTTTTAAAATAAACCATTTTATTTGGTTGTACTCAATTTTATTATATTATTATGGATTTTTAACACTTTTTATGTAATTAAACAAATTTTGCGTTTCCACTTTTAATTTTGCAAGAAAATGTTTAATAACTTTTTGTCAAAACATTTTTTCTTAATGTTTCTTTTGCAACAGAATCAATATTTTATGATTTTATTATACATTTTTCATTGTTTGATTTATTAATTTTTTAAAAATGTATGGGTTGATTAAATAACTTTGAAATTCTAATTAATTTAAAAATGTTTATCACAAAATATAATTTTAATTTACATTTTCTGTTAATTTTTATAATAAACCTTTTGATTTAGTTACAGTCAATTTTTGTTCGATTTATTATGTATTTTTGACACCCACTTTTTCTGTAATTAAGTAAATTTTGTGTTTTCACTTCATATTTTGCTAGAAAATGTTTGGTATTTTTTTGTCAAAACATTTTTCCTGGATGTTTTTTTTTACATCAAAATTAATATTTTATGATTTTATTTTAAAAATTTCATTGTTCGATTTATTGATTTAAAAAAAAATTTGTGTTGGTTAAAATTTCTTACATGACTGGTTGCACAAATCGTGATGAGTTCTCAACAAGATTACATCTTAAAGACACACATATACCATAAAATATTACTGAGATAAAATTAATCAACATAACTAAGCAGTAAATTTGAATAATTCATTTGTAAAATACATCACTTATATTAACGTAACTGAATGAGTTAATTCTTGCACTATCAATTTGTGTTTGTAGTAGGAAGTTTTGAATTCGCAATCGAATGTTTACTCAAGTGGAATTTTAAGTTACTCAATTGTTTAGTGCGAAAATCGCACTTGTCAGAACTATAATTACGTTTACTGGAATATTGATTCATGGGTACCGTTAAGCTACTCGTGTGTTTAGTGCTGAAATCACAAAAACTGCATTTAAACAGTTTTTCTTCAGAACGAAACCTCTTACGACTAATTACTCCGAATTTGTAATCACATTTATCGCAGCAAAAAGCAGGCTTATTGGAGTGTTTAAGCGGCACGAATACTTATTTTGATAATCGCATAAATTGCAGTTCACCGGTGTGTGTATATTCGTGATCCGTCCAATATGATTTCCTGTAAGTACTGAAGTCGCATAATTTGCATTGGTGCTTTGGTTTACGGTCACTATGCTTGCGAAGTATGTGTTGCGATAATATTTTGCTTTAGTAGTCGAGTAGTTACATTTTTCACACTCAACTTTTTTAATTTGAGTGACTTTTTGTACAACTAAGCAACTGTCCATGTGAAATTTCAAAGCAATTTCGATGTACATCTTTTATTGGAATTTAAAAAACTTTCGTCTCTGTTCTTCTTCGTATTGTTTTTGCAATTCACGTTATTCGGACTTAGCCTGTCACAACAAATCACAATAACTTCCAGACACACGCACAGAGCGGAGCGGTTCAAGGATGACGCTAAATCAACAACGCACGGAAGAAATCAACTAAAATATTTCGCTAAAAATCGACGGTGGAGCCATCTACAAATCGGTGAAATTGTAGGTCACATTTTCCCCATATACGTTGTGGATCTTAAGTAACTTTATAATCAATACATAACGATATGACAATTAATTAATTAGAAGAAACAATTCAATTACCTCTAAGAGCCCAAAAGCGTATTTCAACACGCACCAGTTATCAGAAAGGAAATGACGAAAGTTCACACCATAATTCGTAAAGACGATTTTAGACAAAATCAATGTTGAACAAGAGTAAGGTTAGTTGCTTGTCGCCAAGAGTATAACTATCATACTTGAATGAATAGTGCAATGCGTAATTCGTAAGAAGCAGCAGAGTGAAAAAAAGTTTCATGTAACAATTTCTGTAATGAGTTCTTATGTGCTAAATCAACAAAGTTTTGTCAACTGATCTATCACACCAGTATCTGCATATTAGTTTTTCTCTCAACTACTACAAAAATTACACATACGATTGTTCTAAACTAGGAGTTCTATAGTGCTGAATCGAAAACAAAATATTACACCGGGTTTCTTTGAGTGTGCTCTATTGTACCGAAACAAATTTGTTTTGTGTTTACACCTGTAGTCGTACTTATCACAGCTAAAACGCTACTCTCCTGTGTGTTTGTACATGTGAATTTTCAAGCTTCCTACTCGATTACAGCAATAATCACAAATATTGCACTTAAACGGTTTTTCTTGAGTGTGTGTTCTATTGTGCCGAATCAAATCACTTTTTTTGCAACACTTATAGTTGCACGTTTCACAGTTGAAAGGCCGCACTCCTGAGTGTTTGTACATATGAGTTTTCAAGCTTCCCGATGCACTAGTGCAAAAATCACAAACATTACACTTAAATGGTTTTTCTTTGGTGTGTGTTCTATTGTGCTGAATCAAACCATTTTTTGTGCAACACTTATAGTCGCACCTTTCACAACTGAAAGGACGTTCTCCTGAGTGTTTGTACATGTGGAATTTCAAGCTTATCGCTTGATTACTGGAAAAATTACAAACATTACACTTAAACGGTTTTTCTTGAGTGTGTGTTTTATTGTGCCGGATAAAATTACCTTTTGTGTAACACTGGTAGTCGCACATATCACATTTGAAAGGGCGCTCTTCTGAGTGCTTGTACATGTGCGTTTGCAAATGTCCTAATCGCTTACCGCCATAATCACAAATATTGCACTTAAATGGTTTTTTATGAGTGTGAGTTATATTGTGCTGAATCAAATTACTTTTGTTGAGAGACTTGTAGTCACACATATCACAGCTGAAAAGGCTTTCTTCAGAGTGTTTCCACAAACGCCTTCTCGAATTTTTCGATTTCTTATTAATGCAGTTGCAATTTAAAAGTTTCTCCAAAGTCGTCATACTTTTAGACTGATAACCACAACCGTGACATTCAAGTACATTTTTTTCCATTGTAACATTAAAGTGTACCTCTTCGTGGCTCTGTAAAGAGGAATTATCAAATGTAGTATAACTACACAGATTGCATTTCAATAGATGAGTAAATATGTGATTGGTTAATATTTGTTTATCGCTTGTAGAGTAATCGCATTGGTAGCAGTAACACAACACATTTGATGCTGTAAATTCTTCCACGCACTCTGATATGTCCGTACTAGAAAACACACATTCTTCTTTAACAATGTCTTCATCTTTAACTGCAACTACGATACACTCTTCTTTGATTTTTTTCAAATAATTTTCTTCATCGACAAGTGAAGAAGAGTTTGTCAGAAATGATTGTTGAAGGTTTACATTTTGTAAAATGTTTTCGTTTTGCATTAATGCTTGGTGTTCTTCATCAATCTTGAGCTTGCATTCGTTGCACGGAAGTGGGTTTTCATCAATGCTCAATTCCTACAATATAATTCAAGTGTATAAATAATTCAGTAGGATACGATACTTACTGCTTTTATGGGAAACGTCAACAACTTAGAAAGTTGCATTGAATCGTAGCATTGGGAATATGGTAGTGCTTCTACTTTAATTTTTTTAAAACAAATTTGACATGCTATTGTGGTATCTGCCATTATTAATACACTAATTATTTGTCTAATAATATTGATGCCACTACAAGTAGACATTCAAATCTCTTTATATTTCAGATTCAGCCCATTAGTAATATTGTATAATAATTTCGTAGTGGTTGTTGTACCTTCAATGCAAATGGCGTGTTACTTATCTATGTACGGTGGTTCAGAAAATATTAATGTTGGGTTTCTGACTGAAAGAGTTTGTAAAGATACGTAATCGCAAGGATACTTAAGATTACTATTAAAATGTTTTCTACGGGTAGTGGAGAGCCGTGACGTCACTGACTGATTAGTATTGACTGCGTTTAGATTTTCACTCGACGTCGCACTTTTTACTTCAAATCGTTCATAATTTCTAAACAATAACTCTACTATAATGACTCCAAACGTTCAGACACCTCACAGAGGAACGTTACGCATACGCAACACAAATTATTTTTTATCCTAAAGTCAAAAATGACAGAGCTTAAGTCAAAATGATAGAGCTATTGATGATTTTTCAAATTGGTTAAGGTGGCTGTGTTAGTTATAACTTTGCCTTACCATAAAGTAGAAAGTAGGAGGAATATCAGACCCACGTGTGGTCAAGTAGTAATGCCAAGGACGTAGTCAAATTTACTAGTCGAAAAACCGTTGGTCGAGGCGGTTCGAATCTTGGTCATCTTGTCAATTTGACATAAGTCGCAAACGCGATGTTTGATTGTTATTCTGTTTTCACCATAATGATGAGAGAAACAAATTCTACAAGTTTGCCTATTAAACCGACCCTGTAGTTCTAATAATAATAAAGTTAGCAATAATGCCGACTTAAGTTTGAAAACCCTGTATATTCGGATGATAAGATGTTGGTGAAATTGAAAAACGAAGGTGAAAGCTACATTACTCACATAACACATAACGTCTTGTGGACGTCCATTATAGTCTATAAAAGTTCCGAACGTTCATTGCCATAACATGGACGTTTTGAGAACGTCCAATTGAAAATGTTTTCAAAACGTCCTCTAAGCACCTTTCATGCAAATCGCAAATCTTGTTTATAACACAAGTCAAGTCGAATAAAGATCGGCTCCGCTATATTTGTTATTTTTAGTGGTTAATTTAAGTGTTTAATTATACCTAGTGCTACCATCTGATGCAGTAAGTTGTGCTCCCTGGATATTCCAATTTCGATAAGTACACAATATTTATATTACCAGTTAATTGTATTTGTCTGTTTTTCGTGAAAGTTGTTTATAGTTGTGTACGCTAAATTTGATACGATTTTATCGGGTAATCGAACGACTGGCCGTTTATCTCGTAATATTTATTTTGGTTAAGTTTAATTTGAACGCATTATTGTCAAATATAAATTGATTTATGATAGAGTATTTAGTATTTAATAGTTGCAACGAAACTTAAGTCATTTCAGCTCATTATCCTGTGTAAGTTCACATATTCCCAATTCCGTGGTCCTTATTGTGTGTTCATTATAGTCTTTACGAGAGGCCCCGTAAAGTGAAGTTTTGTGTCCTTTGTATTGAGCATAACTTATTACACAATCATGGTTAATTATTGTGGGGTATGTAATAAGGGAGTAACACCCAACACACCGTCTCTGAAATGTTTTGGTAAATGTGCGAAACAAATTCACGTAAAATGTACCGCCCTTGAAGCAGTTGAAGCGTCTTTTATAAATAATAATAATGCAGATTGGATGTGCAATAAATGCGCCGAACCTAGTTGTTCTTTACCGGGCAATGAAACGTTTTCACTTGATCTTTTAAATAAGTTGTTAAATGATCAGTTTACGGCTTTTAGACAAGAATTCGTTGCATTCAATTTATTTTATTTGTTTTTATAAATAAACAAAGAATTCGATTTTCCTTACAAATTGAACTAAACTATTTTTCACTCTACACATAATAAATAAATTTAATCGGTCCTTCCTCTCTTCCTCCTCTTCTCTTCCCCAACTGCACCTCTTATCAATCCCTTCTTCATTGACTTGCTTTATACCTTGCTTATGACTCTTTTTCTATTTTCTATTATTTCTCTTCTTTTAATTATTTCTTTCATCCATTCTATCCCTTCCTCCTCTTTCTCCCAGCAACTCCCTTCGTTCTCTCTCTTCCACTCTCACTTCCTCGCATTCTCTACTTATGTGATATAAGTTCTCCCACGCTTCCCCACACATCCTACACTTTCTATCTATGTCCTCTCTCCAATATCTGTTTTCCCTTTCTTCATTCCCTACCCTAAACCTCGCTATAATTCTTTTTTCTTTTAATCCAATCCTTCCCGTTAAATATTTTGGTTTTTCATCTGATCTTATTTCCCAGTAATTTACGTTGTACTTTCCTTCTTTTATTTTTCCAGCTCTTTCCTGCGCCTGCAAATCTAAATCCCTTCTTATAATGTCCATTTCTACCGATCTTCCTTCTCTTCTTATTCTTGCTATCTCTTCTCGTGCATACCCCCTCTTTCATAATATAACTTTCTCTCTTCTTCACAAATTTTACCCTCTGCATTTCTATTTCCTTCCAACATTCATTTAATATCTCTTTCTCTATCTTACTTTTTATCCCCTCCTCATACCTCATCGCCCTTTTCCCGGTTTGTATCCTTATTTTTCTAACTTGACTTCGTCCTCTACTATGTATCCTGGTGTTTCTCTTTCTAAACCTAATGTCCATTTCAATACTTTTCTTGGATCCTCTCCAGCTCATACCATTCTTTCCATCCCCATATTTCTGCCCCATATTTCAAAACACTTGTCACCATCTTCTCAAACAGCCATCTTCTTTTCTCTAAATCCTTTCCGAATATTCTTTCTCCTATGCCCCACACTTGCCTTACTATCTTGTTTCCTTTCTGTTCTAGCTCTTTTATATGGTCTCTATTGCTATTGTCAGCACTTATAACGTATCCTAGGTATTTGTATTTGTCAACTTTTTCTATTTCTTCTCTTCCCCACCACCATTTTATTTTCCTATCCCTTCCTTTTTTTTGTTAAACTCCATGATCTTTGTTTTCCCCACATTTGCCTCCAATCCTTTCTTCTCTAAGTACTTTTTTATTCCATTTATAGTCTGTTTCATTTCTTCCTCACTCTTTGCTATTGCCACTATGTCGTCTGCGTACGCCAACACCTTTACTTTTTCCTTCCCACTACTATCCCCCCCACTTGCTGTTTCTCTAATTCTTCTTCCATGTCTCCTATATACGCCGCAAATAAACATGGGCTCATTGGACATCCTTGTCTCAGTCCCCTTAATGTTTTGAACCCATTCCCATTTCTCCTTTTACTTTTGTCTTACATGTTGTTTCCAAATAACATTCTTCAATTGCTCCTACTAATCCTTCACTTATTCCTCTTTTCCTCATATATCTCCACATACTTTCTCTTCCTACCCTATCAAACGCCGATTTCACATCTATAAAAATTGCCCACATTTTACCTCCTTTCTTTTCAATTTGCTTATTGATTAAATGTTTGAGTATATAGATGTTATCTATCGTACCTCTCCCTTTTCTAAAACCCGCCTGCCAATCTGGTAGTAACCTTTTTTCTTCTAATTCTTTACTAATCTTTTTCTTAAAATTTCCCCATACACTTTATACCCTACATTTAATAAGCTTACTGGTCTGTAACTTTTGGCTCTGTTTTGTTTCCTCCTTTGTATATTGGGCACACTACTGCCTCCTTCCATTGCTTTGGGACTCCTTCTCCTTTCCATATCCTTTCCATCGTCTCCCGCAGTTTTCCCTCATTATTTCTCCTGTATATTTCCACTGCTCTCCCTGAATTCCATCTGTGCCTCCTGCCTTTCCTCTCTTAATTTTTCTGATAGCTTCTTCCATTTCCTCTCTTCCTATATCTCCTTCTCTCTCTCTCCATTTATTTTTATGCTCCTCTACTCCAATCCCATCTTCTATTCCGCTCAATTGTTCCTTGCAATGCTCCTCCCATTTTTTGCTTCTATTCTTATATCTGCTCTTTTTTTCTGTTTTGCATCTTTTTAACAAATCCCATACTTGCTTTTCATTTATGATTTTTCTGTATCTTTTCCACTATCTTCCTGTATTCTTCTTTTCTTTTATCACAAACTACCTTGAGGTTCAGCTTTAACTTTCTAAACTCTTCTACCTCTATTTTGCCTTTTTCCATTGTCTTCTCCTCTTCTCATATCCTTCTTTTGCCCTCTGACACTCTCCATTCCACCATTCATATCGTTTTCCTAACTCGCCCACTCTCTTCTTATACTCTTTAGTCACCGTAGCCTCTTCCATTTTCTCTACTATCATCCTTATTTCGTCCTTTATATCCTCTTGTCTCTCCCAATTCTCTTCAAGTTTTTTTTATACCATTCAATACTTTCTCTTGTCCATATCTTCCTTTTTCCCCACTGTTGCTCTTTTTCATCTTTCAAATCTTTTCTCTCTCCTCCTTCCCCACTATCGTTAGTTCCAATGGTTGATGATCTGACTCCTCTCCTTCTCCTATTCTAAACTCCTGTACGTCCTCCAGCACTTTTTCATTTATCACCACGTAGTCAATCACCGACTCTCCCCTACCTCCTATAAACGTGTATTCCCCTATTCCTTCTTCTTCCATGTTGCCATTCAACACTGTCCATCCTCTTTCCTTACAAAATTCAATCAATTTTTTCCTTGCCCATTTATTTTCTTGTCTTTGAATTTCTCTTTTACTTCTCCATCTATCATCATTCCACCTTCCTCTCCTATTCTTGCGTTAAAGTCTCCCCCTATTATTATCTTTTCTTCCTCTTCCCTTTCCTTTAATACATTTTCTATTTTTTCCCTTGTTTCCTCCATTCTCCTCCCGTACACCGTAATTACTTCGTAACTATCACCCTTCTCTGTCCTTATATTTGTTTTATTAGCCCTTCTACATTTTCCGCCGGTTTTTCCCCACTATTTCCCATTCTTTTCTCACCTACAATTATTCCTCCTTTTGCCCTTCCTCTTCTTTCTTTCCTTTCCGCGTATTGTATTGTCCATTCAAATTCCTCCGGCATCCTATCTTTCCATTGTTTCCAATCTTTTTCTTCTATCCATGTTTCAGTCAACCCAACCATTTTAAATTTTCTTATATACCTCCAAAACCCTCTACCTTTGTTCTTCATACCAGCCACATTCCAAAATAGTATTTTATTTCCGCCCTCCTTTTTTCTGCACTCCTGTTCCTTATCTTTCTCACCCCTCCCTCCCTTATTTTTTCTAGTTTTTGGACTCCACTTTTTAATTTTCCTTCCTTCCATCCCCATCTGTGCTCCACACCATCAATCCATACCTTTCCATATCCCACTCTCACTCTCCTGCCTTCTTTTTCCTGTATTCTAGCTTCCTTTCTTATTTCCTCTTGCATTTCTCTTTCTTTTCTTGTTAGATCATCATCTATATACACTTTCGTTCCTCTTAACTTACTCTTTTCTCTCATTACTTGCCTTTTCTCCTCCCAGCTTCCTAACTTCACCACTATCGCACTGTTTCCTTCCCCTTTACCTACCATATATGCATCTTTTATCTCCACATTCACTCTTATTTTTCTTTAATTATTTCCTTTGCTGCTTCCGTAATTGTTTGATTTATCTTTATAGGCCTTTAATTACTATATTGTTCTTCCTTCTATCTCTTTCGTGCCTCTCCATTGCATTTTCCATGCTACTCACTCTATTCTCCAACTCTTGCCTTTCTCTTGTCCAATTCTTTTTTCCTGCTCCCATGCTTTTTCTTTTCTTTCCATCTCTTCTTTCAGCTTTATTATTTCCCATTTACATTCTCTGAATCCTTCCCACATTTCCTTCCTCATCTCCATTATCACTTCTGTCAGTTTATCCATTTTTATATTTTCCGTTGTATTACATTCGTATTCCATCTCTTTATTTCTTTCCTGTTCCGGCGTTCTAGGGGTTTTTGTACTTCTTCTCTTTATCCCGTCCTCCAGTTTTTCCTCCTCCTTTGTTTCTCTTTTTCTTTTCAAAATTCGTTGCATTCAAAGAGGAGATTAAAAATTCATTAGCTAGTCGCTTGGTGATTATTGAGAATAGAATAATGACAATTGAAAAAGTTCAATCTGAAACTAAATCTGAA